>PVKS010038847.1:0-17653 GCA_004027875.1 Aplodontia rufa | reverse complement strand
CAGAGAACCTAGGGAAGCTGGAAGTCAGAGGCCTATATCCAGGGTTCAACATAGGGTAAAAAAAGAGCCAGAAGGAGAGAAAATGGGGAATATCTTGGACAATTTTGATGATTAGGCTTGGGAGTCTCAGAATCATTGTTGTTAGCACGATGTTGTTGAGTGATCTGAGTGAACAGATCAATTGGATGAATTGATCACAGGCATGCCAGACACCCACCCTCCCTTGGAGTGTCTTTTACTCACTTGTCGGGTAGAGTATATCCAGCTCCTCTGCATCACGCAGTGATACTAATGGATTCTAGGAGAGCTACATCTCTTCAATGCCTTTATTATATCTCTTCAGTATCTTTATTACTGTCATAACCCTGACTTGATTGAATTGGAAATTTTTTAAAAAACGTATTCTATACTATCCATTCCCAAAGTTATTGTGTGACCAGTAGTAAAATTTCTATCACCTTTTACTGTGAAGTGAGGACAATAAACCAGGCGTCAGGAGGTCCAGTGCATTCTTGCCAGTGTACCAGGCCTAGGCATTCTTTTGATCCCTGATAAGAAAGGGTATTTCTCCCTCTGTATATGTGTCCCTTTCACCATAGAGGTTGAGGCTGTGCAACAGGGTGTGATTAAAGACAGTTACAACAGGGCAAATAGTGCCAATGAGTAATACAAGGGACTATGTAGGTGTAGAGAGGGGGTGTTCCCTGAGGCTAATCACCTCACTGACTCTGTACTAAAGGACTGAGTGTAGATATGTCTTGAAAATCGATCCTGATGTTATCACCAGCTAATATTGCTTTCCTGGTTTCTGATTTCTTTGCAGAACAGTGTGCTTTTTCTGTGACTGATAGCAACAAAGGTGGTCTTTGTTGCTATCAGAAACTGAAGGGGAGGACTTGTCTTTAATAAAAACATTTCCAAAAATATTACAGATGACATAGTTCTTTTATAAGATGATAGGGTGACAGATATATGTGGAATCCAAATTTCTGCCTTTAGTACTGTCATAACCCTGACTGGATTGAATTGAAAAGTTAAAGAAATAAGAATTCTGTACTAGTCATTGCCAAAGTTATCACATGATCTGTAGTAAAAATTTATGCCAATTTTTAATGTGAAATGAAGATATAGAGCCAAGTGCCATCCTTAAGCTGACAGAGGGAAGAGTTTCAGACCCTAAAAGAAGTAAAAGTGAAGACCCTTAGGAACTTCTGAGAGAATCACCCCTCAGAACAGGCTGTTTACCCCAGAACTGAGTATCTGGTGTTAGTACTTCTAAGTTCATACCCAGATTTAGGTTCAGGCACTTCATCACTTCAGCATCTGCACACTAAAGATCAGGGAGTGTAGGGTAAGGTGGCTGGAAGAAAAGCCTTGGGTTTAGTCTAGATGGCTCAGGTTAGGAGAGAAAGAAGTCACAGTCTACAGAGAAGTAGATGGAAGACCCTTATGTAAGTTCTTTCAGAATATCCAACCACCAGGAAGCATACCTCAGTGCCCCTGAGAGCCACACCCTTGGTCTTAACCCTGAGAGACACTACATAGGGGGTGATGTACATTGGCTGCCTCAATCCCTGTCTCTAATTTCTCAGAGAAGTGAAGGCATTAGTCTGTGTTGGGTTAATGTGTTCATCAGAGCAGAGAGAAAATAGTTCCAGGCCCTTTGTGAAATGAAGGTTTAGAGCCTGAGTAAGGTTTGAGAGCACCCATTTCACCAGAAGAGAGAAGGGCCAATAGAATCCCACTCCTTGTGTAAGCCCTGGGAAGCCTTTGGCAGAAATTGCCTAATACAGTGCTTTTTGAAATCCTAGGATTCAGGAGGTGGTGCAATTGAACCAGGTTTCAGCACCAGATGAGCAGAAGGCCCCAGGGGTCTAGGCTTTCTAACAACACAGGTGAAAACCCTAAGTATGATCTGAGGGAACAATATACACCAAACCAGAGGGATCCCACAGAACCCAAGTCCTTGCTGTCTGGCCGGAGAGGCCCATGATGACAGTAGCCAGATGTACATACCCTGAATTTCAGCTCTGGCATATCAGGAAAATGAAAACGTTGGTGTGAGGGACAGTTGTAAGTCATAAAAGGGAGGAGTCCCAGACCCTGCCAGGAGGTAAGATAAAGACCCTTTGTGAGGTGTGAAGGCACTAACTACTCTAGTGAGAGGAGGCCCCAGAGAGTCCTGCCCCTGCAGTCAGAGGTTACAGACCTCAGGCAGAGAACAGCTAATTTAGCACTGGCTGAATTCTCCCTCTGATTCAAGAAGGGGAAGATATTGATCCAGAGTTACGGCCTCAGGCCAATGGATGGACGTGTCTCAGATCCTAACAGAACTAAAGGTAAGGATGGTGATTGAGTTCTGAGAGAACCACACAATCCCAAAGGGAAGGGTTGGTACAGAGTCCCACCTATGATATCAGCCCAAGGAGGCCCCAGGTGGGAGTGGCTGGGTGTGATACAGGCTTTGGTTGTCAGAGGAACTATTTTCCCCACTTTACCTAGAAGTAATGTAAGGACTTTGAATGAAGTGTGAGACTTTCTCCTCACCCAAACACAGAGGGCCCCATTGATTTCTGGCAGGCCCTAAAAAGGGATCACTTAATGAAATACACTGATTTTTCTTGATGGATACTCAGCGAGGTGAGGTCATTGGAACAGAGTATCAGCCTTAATTCAGCACAAGAGTTATAGGCCCTAATAAGAGTTCTGAAGGAAAGGATCTTGAGTTATGAGGGAACCATCCACTCCAGGTCAAAAGGGTTGAGCAGAGTCCTACCCATGCTTTTAGCCCCAAAGAAATATCAAGTGTTTTTTGTGAGGGTGAGGCCTCTCTCACATTAAATCTTAGGGATATGGCTCATTCTTTTGGGAGATAGGTCTCATTTGAGAGGAAGGTATAGGTCCATGCCAAGATGAAGAGCATGAGTGAAGACTGAGAATCTTAATTGTCCCTTAATTGTCAGGGATCTTCTGTCACCCTGAGAATTACCAAGTAGATATCATTAGATAAGGTTCTCCTTCAGTTTCTTTTTCAGAGTAGGAGGGACATAAAGGTTTTGAATGAAGAGTTAACATCAAAGTCATAAAGTAGAATGATTGCAGAAAACAAGATGATTGCCCTGAATATGAACAAAGATATATCCCCTTGCTTCCACAAAGCCTGGACCTTCCAGTCCTTGTTTCTTTCCCCAGAATCTCCTTGACTGATCTGGTGGGTAGCAACCTAAGATACCCTTGTTACATCACAGGCTGGGTCAGGCAGACCAGAGATTAGAGGACACTTGTGTTTCTTGAATAGCATGTGCGTGCGTGCTGGTGCGTGCGCATGTGCCCGTGTACACACACGCGCGCGCACACACACACACACACACACACCATGCAAAAGAGCCATCTTTAAAGGTGAAGAGGTATCTCTCCAATGAAAGGGAACAGAACATCTAATCAATTCTCCTTCAGGTCACCAGGTCACCCACTCTATTTCCTGCTGCACCTGAACAGTAATCATGCCTCGAGGTCAGAAAAGCAAAATTCGGGCCCGGGAAAAACGCCGCCAGACTCGAAAAGAACCTGAAGATCTGGTAAGTGTTCTGACCACTGAAGAAGATGAAGATGATTATCCTTACTTTCCTTCTGCTAATTCCAAGGGTATTCCTCATGGTTCCCTTGCTGAGGCACTTACCAGTCCCCAAGATCCTGGTAGAACCCCATCTACCACCACTGCTACTGCAGCTGTTTCACATACAAGATCTAATGAAGATATAAAAGACAATGTGGAAGAAGAGGCAAGATCCACAGAAGACTCAGAGACCACTGAGAACTTTCCCAGAGGACCTCTAGATGAGAAGGTAGTGATGTTGGTGCATTACCTGCTTTACAAGTATCAAATGAAGGAGCCCATTTCAAAGGTAGAAATGATGAAAAGTATAGTCCAAATTCACAAGAACCAATATCCCGAGATCCTGCGTCGAGTTACTGAACACCTAGAGCTGGTCTTTGGCCTTGACTTGAAGGAAGTGGATCCCAACAGGCACATCTTTGTACTCATAAACAAACTGGAACCAAGCTCTGATGCCAGGCTGAGTGATGACAGATGTATCCCCAAGACTGGCCTGCTGATGACTATACTGGCTGTGATCTTCACAAAGGGCAACTGTGCCACCGAGCAGCAAGTTTGGGAAGTGCTAAATATGATGGGATTCTATGATGGAAAGGAACACTTCATTTTTGGGGATCCCAGAAAGCTTATCACCAAAGATTTAGTGAATGAAAAGTACCTGGTTTATCGGCAGGTGGCCAACAGTGATCCTCCACGCTATGAATTCCTGTGGGGCCCAAGAGCCCATGCTGAAACCAGTAAGCTGAAAGTCCTTGAGTTTTTGGCCAAGATCCATGATTCTGTTCCTTCAGCCTTCCCATCCTGCTATGAGGAAGCAATGAAAGATGAGGAAGAAAGAGCCCAAGCAAGGGCTGCAGCCAAGGCTCGTAATAGTGCCCTGGTCAATGCACGTTCCAAGGTGATGTCCAGAAGCTCTTCCATCCATCCCTAGTAAAATCTAATGCAGATTCTTCTCTATGAACCTGAAAAGAGAAGTTCACAATATAAATAGTGGAAGGTCAAGGTGGGGCTTCACACAATATAATATATAGCATGTTGGTGTTTGTGTTCTATGTGGTGATTTCAATAATTTAAGTTATTGTTCCTTTTATTAGACATCTGAGTATGTTCTAAGGTTATGAATGACATTGCTCAATTTTTTTCTGTATATGAGCATTAATAGCAAGTTATTTGAAAATCAAACTAAGACACTCTCCTTCGTATTTAGTGTTTTGGAAAAAGATACCATGGCAGTAAATTAGGCATTTCCTTAGAAATGTGAAAGAACTGAGCAATGTAATAATTAGGATTGTGAAAGACAAAAAGGTAAAAATGGATAGTTATTGGATTCCCTATTCCCATTTACTCCATTGCTCTGTAAGATTAAGATTTACACACTTTAGATATGCTTACACTATTCAAAAATGTAGGATAAAGTGCATCATATAAATTAGACCTCCTACACACTGTCTCATTTATTACTCAAATATTAATTGAACATCTGGTCTTTGGAAGTGTCTATGCTAGAATTAGGAATGCCAGAATAAACAAGATCTACCTGTGTCCAATGAATTTTAGAATCTAGAAGCAGATATTATTTGGGGAGATATAAAACCTAAAGAACAAGTCAAAAAGAAGAGTAAAGATGTACGGGAAAAGGTATCTAGCTGAGAGCACCTAGCATATATGCCTCAAGGCGAGTGAGCTCGGGGCCTTGGGAAAATGCAAGTCCTTCAGTGTGAATCAATTTTAAATTAAATTGGGTGGTTGTTCATATGCAGCTTTGAGTGATGAGCAGGGTTTATCCTTCCAGAAGATGTGATCAGAGTTGAAAGACTAAAGCCTGTAATGAAAACAAAACAAAATTACTTATTAGTATTTGCTTAGAGAAATTGGGTAATCCAGAGAGAAGTCTCTATATGCAGAAGGGATGACATGTGCCCTGTGCTTCCTACACTGCAGTGCAGATGAATACAATGTATGAACTATGTATTCTATGTACATCATTTTCTATGAGTTTCTGTGAAATTAGGGTAATACTGTATGGAAAGGTGACAGTCAGAATTCAATCTATGACACTCTTTGCTCTGGATTGGGAAAGAGACAGGATGTCTTAGTCCATTTTGTATTGCTGTAACAGAATACAAGTCACTGAGTAAATTATAAAGAGAAGAACATCTTTTTATAGTTCTGGAGTTTGTGAAGTCCAGGATAAAGGTGCCAGCATCTAAAAAGAGCTTCATTATTATTCTTTTTCAGGTCAGGTCAGGTATTGCTATCCCTCCTGTATCTTTTTTTTTCTTTTTTGCTTAGTAGTGCTTTGGCTATTCAGGGACTCTTATTGTTCCAAATGAATTGGTATCTTGATAGAGGTTGCATTGAATCTGTATAGCACTTTTGGCAGAATGGCCATTTTAATTATATTGATTCTGCCTAACCAAGAACATGAGATGTCTTTCAATCTTCTCATATCTTCTTAATTTCTTTCTTCAGTGCACGGTAGTTTTCATTGTAGAGGTCTTTTACTTCCTTTGTTATGTTAATTTCCAAGTATTTTGTTCCTTTTGAGGTTATTGTGAATGGGACGGATTTCCTGATTTCTTCTTTGTCAGAATTGTTGTTGGAGTATAGTAAAGCAATTGCATTTTGGGTGTTGATTTTGTAAACTGCAACTTTGCTGAATTGATTTATAAGCTCTAGAAGTCTTCTGAAGGAGTTTTTTTTGGGGGGGTCTTCTAGGTATAAAATCATGTCATCAGTAAACAGAGATAGTTTAACTTTCTCTTTCTGTATTCGCATTACTTTAATATCCTTCTCTTGTCTGATAGCTCTAGCTAGGGTTTCAAAGACTATATTGAAAAAGTGATGAAAGTGGACAACCTTGTCTTGTTCCCAAGTTTAGTGGAAATGCTTTCAGCTTTTCTGCATTAAGTATTGTGTTGGCTGTGGGTTTGTCATAAATGACCTTGACAAAATTAAGTAAGTTCCTTTGATCTCTATCTTCTCCATAGTTCTGAGCATAAATGGGTGTTGGATTTTGTGAAACATCTTTTCTGCATCAGATGAGATGATCATATGACTTTTCTATTTAATTTTGTTTAAGTGATGAATTATATTTATTGATTAGCATATGTTGAACAACCTTACATGCCTAGAATGAAACCCACTTGGTCATGATGTATTATCTTTTTTAAAATGTGTTCTTGGATTAGGTTTGCTAGGATTTTGTTACAGATTTTGCATCTATGTTCATTAGGGATATTGATCTACTGTTTTCTTCTCTTGATGTGTCTATTTGGATTTTGGTGTCAGGGTTATTGGTGCCTCATAAAAAGTGTTAGGGAGGGTTCTATCCTTTCAATTGTGTGGACTAGCTTACTAAGGAAAGGTGTTAATTCTTTTGTAAAGGTCTAGTAGAACTCAGTTGCGAATCCATCAGGCATCAGGTCCTGGGATTTTTTTTCCCCCAAAGGCATTTCATTGCTGTTTTAATTTTGCTTATTTTATATTGGTATGTTGAGCTGGTCAATATACTTGTGTTAGTTTAGGAGTGTCGTATGTGGCTAAATATTTGTTCATGTCCTCCAATTTCTCCAACTTGGAGGAGTCTGTTTTTTCAAAGTACTTTCTGATAATCCTTTGGATTTTGGATGAATCAGTGGTCATGTCTCCATTTTCATTTCTGATTTTGTTGATTTGCTTCATTTTTTTCTACCTTTTGGTGAAGTTGGCTAGGGATTTGTCAATTTCACTTATTTTTTTAAGAACTAACTTGATTCTTTATATTTTTGTTGTTATTTTCAAATTCATTGATTTTGGCTCTGATCTTGGGTATTTCCTGCCTTCTACTGTTTTTGGGATTAGATTGTTCCTCTGTTTGTAGGGATTTGAAATGGAGCATAAATTTATTTATTTTGGGCTTTCTCCTGATTTTTGATGAAGGCACTCAGTACTATACTTTACCTCTTAATAATGGTTTCATACTGTCCCATTGGTTATGATACATTGTGTCTTCATTCTCATTCATTTCCAAGAATTTTTTTGATTTCTGTATGCATTTCATCTGTGGTCCATTCTTCATTTAAGAGAGTACAATTCAACCTGCATGTTGCCGGGTTCGATCAGCGAAGCAGCAATAATGACATGTACACTCTTGTTGCTTGCGGAGATCTCTCTTTATTCAGGAAGTCAAAACAGCTTAAATAGTAAAAGTGAACCAATCCATAGGCTGTTGCTATGAGGAAGAAAACTCTGCTGGCGGCTCCTATTGGTTGCCCCTAGGTGGTCAGATGTTGCAAGCACAAGAACCAGGAACAGCAAGAGGTCAGCTGACTTGGTTTGGCCAGCCACCAGCTGCCAGCCCCCATCTTAAAGCTGCCTGTGTGGTGTGGGCCCCGGGTGCCGCCTACCACACATGTATTTATGTACTTCCTGTTATTTTTCTTGCTGTTAATTGCTAAGAACATACCATTGTGGTATGACAGGATACATTGAATTATATCAACTTCTTTGTATTTGCTAAGATTACCTTTGTAGATATGATTTATTTTGCAGAAGAATCCACATGCTGCTGAGAAGAAGGCAAATTCAGCCAATTTGAGATGGAATATTCTGAATATGTCTGTTAGGTCCGTTTGAGTTAGAGTTGTTTAGGCTGGAGCCTGCTTTGTTGATTGTTTGTTTGGATGATCTGTCTATTGGTGATAAAGGTGTATTAAAGTCCCCCAATATTATTGTACTGAGATCTATAAGTGGTTTAATGTCATTGAGTAAATTTTTGTTATATCTGGGAGCATAAAGTTTGGTGCATAAATGCTAACTATGGTTATATCTTCTTGATGTAGCATTCCCTTAACTAAGATGTAGTGGCCTTCTTTGTCTCTTCTAATTTTTGATTGAAAACTACTTTGTTAGATATGATTATTGTGACAACAGCTTGCTTTTCTGGGCTGTAAGCATGGTAGGTTTTTTTCCCCCAAAGTTTTACCTTCAATTTGTGGCTGTCTTTGGCGGTCAGGTGTTTCCTGTGGGCAGAATATTGTTTGATTTTGTTTTTTTGACCCAGTCTGCTAATCTGTGTCTTTTGGTTGGGGCACTAATGGATACATTCATATTCTATGTTGAAAGTGATATGTGATTCCCCCCCACCCCGGAATTGAAACATTTGCTGTATTTTGTGCCATCTTGGATATCTTTTAGTGAGCTATGCTTTTATTAATTTTCCTCTGATTGTGGGCTTTGGGAGTTGTTTGCTTGTTCCTCTGATGTTTGTCTTTGAGTATTCTCTGAAGAGCAGATTTTGTGTTCATGTATATTGCTAATTTGTTCTTATTGTGGAAAGGTTTTATTTCCCCATCAAATTTGAAGCTGAGTTTTGGTGGGTATAGTATGTTCAGCTAACAATTATTTACTTTAAATGCTTGAAAAATTTCCTTCCACACTCTCCTTGCCTTGATGGTCTGGTTGGAGAAGTCCACTATGATCCTTATTGGTTTGCCTCTGGATGTGACTTGGTGTCTTTCTCTTACTGATTTTAATATTCTTTCCTTCTTTGTTGTTCATTTTGAATATAATGTGTCTCAGTGAATTAGGTCCTATAGGCCTCTTGGAATATGAATTTTTGGATCAATTCTGATATGGAGAAAATTTCTTTGATTATTTCATAGAGAAGATTCTTTATACCATTCATTTGATGGCCAGTGTTTTCCCCTACCCCAATTACTCTCATATTATTTCCTCTGATTTCATCCCATGCTTCTTGGAAATTCTAAAATGATAAGTAAGTTTTTTTTCTTGTCTATTCACCTTGCATTCAAGTTTATTCAGCCTGTCTTTGTTGTCTGATATTCTTTCTTCAAGAGCTAAAGATCTATTTTCTACTGAGCTTATTCTGATATTAATATCTTCCATTGAGCTTTTAATTTGGATGACTGTGTTTTTAAGTTCTATGAGCTCTACTATATCTTTTTCTCAGTGTCTCTACTTCTTTTATTAAAACGGTGTTTCAGCTCCTATAGTTTACTCTCCTATTTCCTTCTTTAAATCTTCTTTTAGTTCTTTGATCATTTTAATAATCAGATTGTTGTTACAGTTTTCTAAGTTTTCTTCCAGGTCCCTATCCATGGAATCTTTGGCTGAGGAGTTGTGGGTTTGAGGAGGAAAAATGTTTCCCTTTTTCCTCATTTTCATTGTTGGCGACTGAGGCATGAGATCTCTCACTGGTTATTTCATTTTGAGACTTTGTTGATGGATGTGAAATTTTGTCTTTCTGTTTATTTGGGCTGCGTACAATTTGGATAATACACTTCAATAGCTGGCTCCCCAACCTGTGATTTAATATTGATCTTTATGATTTCCAGTACCTCATGAGATAAGGGAAAAGAGTCAATATGTGCAGCCATTGCATATAACAGACAGTGTTGAACTGGCTACTTTGTTCCGTCTATAACTGTCATAGTGTTAATTACCACTTACTGGAGGAGTATAAGGATTAGCAGCTATCTTCCATGAGACTTGTCAAACTATACCTGGTATAAAAGCAAACAACCATTATCAAGTTTAGCATTAACTTTAAATTTCCAGTTCCTCCATAGGTAAGGAAAAATAGTCTTAAAAGCAAAGGAAAAGTGATTGGAAGGTTTGAGGAACTTGTGAATTTGAAAGGAGAGTTGCAACAGTGTGGAGATGATGTTGGATATTCAGCAAAATAAAGAAAAGAAAGAAAGTGGAAGAGACTGAGGCAATGACTAGGGGAGGATGAGAGAGAGTAGAATTAAGTTTAGGTGTTGCCAAAGGAAAGGGAAAAAAGGGGGTACCAGAGAAGTTCACTACTGGGAGGCTATATAGTACAAAACCAAAATGCATAGGTCTTCAAGATCACAACCAGAAACAACATCAAACCACAGGAAAACAAAGCAAAAGAAACAAAAAGCAAAGAAAACAATAACAAAAAATCAAATAACAACAACAACAACAAAACCCTTAATGTCTTAATGGAAGTTGGTAAGATTATGGATTATATCCACTTAGGAGGTCAAAATGTATATTGGGGGCAGATGATCACATCTGGCACCTGGGTAGGGGCACTTCCAGAGTGAGGTTGTTGGAGGGACTGTGCTTTGCTGTTCTTAGCTGTCAGATTCTCAGGAATCCTCCCAGTATTCTCATGTGGAGGGGGTGTAGTCCTTCACTGCTACTGTTTCCTATGAATACAGTCTTTTGGCCTTCCTGTGTTAAAACCCTGGGCACTTTTGTGTCTGCCTGTTCCACCTCAGCTAGGGTCCCAGCCAGCAACCACTGTCAATCTTGTGGATCCTGGGGCACCTGCAAGAAGAGCTTGCTGATCCTGGATGAGTGGCTGTCCTAAATTCAGTTCTCCTGGGACAGATGATGCCCCAAACTTGTGGGTCCTGAGGCCCTCACTTGCCCAAAATTGCCAGCTCCTGAGGTGGTCTCAGCCCCAGAATTAGGGGGTCTGAGAAGAAGACTCCAGCCCAGAATGTCCAGCCACTGGGAAGTCTCCACTCCAAAGTTGCTCCAAAGTCATGGGGCCTGAAAGCAGTCTCCCTCCTGGAACACATGGCCTCTGAGGCAGTCTCTGTCCCAAATTTGCAGGGCCTGATTGATTCAGATCACGGGGCTTCTGGAATGGTCAGCTGCCCATTGGTACAGCCACTGGGGTGGCCACTAATCTGACCTAAAGGCTCTTGGAGCAGCTGCTACTGTCTGCCTTCTCAAGATGGCCATCATCCCAGCTCTCCAATGCCAGATTGGAGGCAGTTTAAGTTATGTACACTAATAAAGTACCTGGGTTCAGCACTGGTGCAGGAGTCCTTCTGAAATCAGAGATTTCTGTGCCAATTTGTCCTTCCTATATTTGTGTGTGTTCTTCCCTCCCTCTGTGTTGGTCCAACAGTGCAATCCCTGGTTGGTTGTCCTTGCAGCCGGAGCTGCAATGTACCTATTTGGTTTTGCTTCCTTGATTAATGTATATAACCCTCTGTGGCTCTAGTTTTCCTAAAGAGTTTTGGCAAAATTTTGCTGTTCACTCACCTGGCAGAAAGGCACTTCTCCCACTGTTGTCATCCAGCTTCATAGAGAGATTCTACATGCAGTGCTGCTGATGGTGACCATCTTCAACCTCCTAAACTAGATTATCTTGTGTATAATTTGGACAACTCAAAGGTGAGGGATAGGTGTTTTTATGGGAGTGAGTGAGAAACTATTTTACACATTTTATAGGAGCCTTGAATTGATTCCAGTTGAAGAAGTTTCTCCCAAGCATGAACAATTGATCGAGAGATAGGCTGATTAATTAATTGGTCTTCAAACAGTGAGTTTTGCTTGCTTAGAAACATTGCTACTGAAAATGGTATCCCATGTTCTACAAGACTGCATACTCTCTTGACATCTCTAAGATTAAAAGTAAACTAAAAGTTTCTAAGAAGGGAGATTAGTAATTGTTACAAAAATATAATATTGATAGCTGGTAATTGTCAGATAACCAATATATGCTGACACTGGGCAGCTGACTTATATACATTACTTACATTCCAACAGTCAGACTTCATAAGATATACATGAGCCAGAGAACAATATAACAACACTGAGATCACATCACAGACAAAAATCTAGAGGTTTTGAAACTTTGGCATTTTGTTGAGTTCATGTGACTCATTTTGAAGCCAAATGGATAGAGATAGAAAAAATTATGCTAAGTGAAGTATCCTAATCTCAGAGACTCAAGGCCTGAATGTTTTCTCTGATTTGCAGAAGCTAGAATACAACCAGAAACAGAAAGTTAGATGGCTAAGCTAATAATAACCTCAACATATGTGAACCTTTACACAAACAGGGGGAACGTTGCCTAGAATACCTGGAGATATAGGTAGGGAGCAGAGAGGGGGGAGGGATTATGAAGGATATCTAGGAGACTGGAGGGAGGGAGTATGGGGGAGTCAACTCAGAAGGAGATCTCCGACCTCCACCAGAGGTCTATTTAACACAGGGGTTCTTTTGGGGGAAACACAGAACCATGGGGAACCCAAGAGGGGAAACCATGACTTGGCATCAGCCTTGGATAACTATGTAAATATACATTTGTTCTTAACTGTTTGACAATGATTCCCCCTGAAGTGTAAGTCTGTATTCAACTAATAAAAGGAAAAAAAAGAAGAAACAGTGATGAAAAGAAACTCCTGGTCTGAGTTCTTCTACAGCCCATACTTTTCCTCTTATCCCAGACTAAGGCACATTTTGGATCTCTTAATACATTTTTCTTCTTAATATGTCACCATCAAAACATAAAATGACCCTGTAGCTAAAATACCAAAGCAGGCCTACAGAAGGAAGTTGAAAATGAGCTCAAGGTGTGGGCTCTGGTCCTCCTCAAGAGCTGACTCTAAATGTACCAGTTTCTTGTTCCATTCATACATTGATAGACATCTGGGTTGATTCCATAATTTAGCCATTGTGAATTGTGCTGCTATAAACATTGATGTAGTTGTATCACTGTAATATGATGGTTTTATTTCTTCTGGGAAATTACCTAGGAGTGGGATACCTGGGTCACATGATGGGGAAGGAGGGAGGGAGGGATGATGGGAAGGGAGAAGGGGTTATAACAAGTACTGTGGGTATACTTTGCACCCCTGTGATGCTGAATAGTACATATTCAGGCATTTAAAACTGGAAAATACAAAAGATTATATATATATGTAATGGGGGGGGAGAAGATCAGTGGAGATAAGAAACCAGGGAGGGGGAGATTATAGGGGAAGAAATGGGACAACATTATATTGTCATAACCTGTGCATGTATGAATGTATAACAACAAATCCTTTCACTATGTAAAAATACAATGCACCAATTTAAAAAGAGAGAGAGAGAGAGAAAGAGCTGACTTTTACCTTTGTCCCAGGACCTATTCACAGTCCCAGCATTACAGACCCCTCCCCTGGGTCTTCCCCAGTATGTCCTCTTGTCCAAACTGAAACTGACCTCCTGGCCAGCTCTTTACTGCATCATCCTCTGCTCCCAGAGGAACAAACAGCCCAGACATCCTGCCTTCTCCACTGACTTAGAGAGTTCTAATTCCACAGACCTCCGAAACCTCTCTGAAATGCTTGTCTTTTTTTTTTTTTTTTAACCATTTTTTATTTAGTTTTTCACACGGCCTTCGCTGCTCTGATACTTTGTTGTGTACATGGTGCTGGGGTTTGAACTCGACTACTTGTGCCTGCCAGGCAAGCACCATAACCACTGAGCCACCACTCTAGCCCCTCTCTGAACCTCTTGTGACATCAACAGTACCTTCCATATATCCATTGCTTTCTAGAGTGAAGCTTAGAGACATCTCCATTTCTTTAAGTGCCTTTATCACACTTTCAAATTGTTTTCAGATCCAAAGGGGAGAATAGTCTGATTCAGTATAGAATCTGCATATATACCCTGAAGCAGAGATATAATGCTGAAATAGAGAATGTAGTATTAGGAAGCAGGTGAAATTAGAAAAAGGGGTCGTTCAAATCTGACAATATTTTGAATCTGAATTCTGAATCCATACACTAATAAATGAACTTAATTAAGTGTTTTACAACCAAAATCTCCTTCCTAAGGGGTTGGATGGGAAACTACCAAGTAGTTCACTGTGATGTGACTTTTTCAGGCACTTAATTATTAAAAACTCTGTAGTCTTTCTTGGAAATTCTATAGCTGATATAGCAAACTGACACAAATTTCATATTTTAAAGGAACACATATTTATTATATCTGTAGCTATTCTCTTTATTTCTGTAGATATAAAGAATGGGATGGTTCTGCTAGATTTTGGACTTAACATTACCACAAGGCTCAAATCAGGCTTTGAAGAGAATCTCCTTCTCAGATCATTCAAGTCACTACATAATTCAGTTCTTTGTGGTAATATAATTGGGGCCCTGTTTCCTTGCTGAGATTCAGTGGAATTGCCAGATTTTCTCAAGGCTTCCCTCCAGTCCCTGTATGTACGCATATGCATCTAAAATCCTTTTCATGCCAGGAGTCTCTGTGACTTCCCCTTCTGCTGCCCTCTGTTCTGCCTCCAGTCCAAGAAAGTTCTCTGCTTTTAAGTTCTCCTGTCATTAGCTTGGATCCACTTGGATAATCCCACATATATTTATTTTGTTCCTTTTTATAATGTTAATGTATATTTAAAGTGCCTTTGGCCATGTACCATAACATATTCATGTTTCAGTGTTAAAGGTATGGGAATCTTTGTGGGACAATTATTCAGCTTACCATCAAGGTTGAAATTGACTCGCTGGCAGATATGTCAACTTTGATAAGACAATAAAAAATAATTGTCCTGATTCTTATCTATATCTAGCACTAGGGAAACAATCCTGAGTTTTCTTTATCCCTAAGGGCACCAGTATGGTCCAGCATGGTAACCAAGAAACAGAGATTCACAAGTAATGATTTAAACCATGTACATAGAACAAGAATAAATTTCTTCATATATATTTATATTATTATAAAGGTCAGTGAAGAAAGGAGCTATTTGGTGATGAGGGGCAGAAATCTTGCTAAGATTTACATGGTCCTTTAGAAAATTGAGATGACACCATATTTTAAAACACTTGTTATATCATGAACTAAAAAAATTGCAAGGGAATTTTGGTCTTATTAGGAACTTTTCTGAGAATGAAGAGGTTGTTGTCATGACATACTTCTCTAGTCATTTTTACAGAGGCATTTTAATTATACATAAAAGTGGGAAACATTATGCCACATTGGAACATACACAAAAAATAATTTGATAAATTTCATTCCCCAATAACTTCATTCCCCAATAAATTATGGCTACTTCCATAATTTATCTTTTGTGAATTGCATTGCATATTGGTATGCATACATCATTATAGTATAATTACTTTAGTTCTTATGGTTGTAGGTGGGCACAATACTTTCATTTATTTATTTGTTTATTTATTTAGTTTTATGCAGTACTGGGGATAAAACCCAGTGCCTCACACATGCTAACCAAGCACGCTACCACTGAGCTACAGCTTCAGCCCCTGACTTTGTCCTTTGAGTAAACAACAAGAAGTGAGATAGCTTGATCGTATGCTGATTCCACTCTTTGTATTTGTTTTAAGAGTGAGAGGGACAGTGAGAGAGACAAAGACAGAATCAATTTATCTAGTATTTCATTTGACTTTCCTTGCTCTGACACTTCGTTGTGTACTTGGTGCTGAGGTTCTAACCCTCATCCTTGTGCATGACAGACAAGTGCTGTAACTGGTGAGCCACTACTCTAGCACCCCATTCCTTGTATTTTGAGGAATCTCTTACTGCTTTCCAATGTGGTTTTACCAATTTTCAGGCTCACTGACATTACACAAGTACATCTTTTTCTCCACATCCTAGCCAGCAATTATTTTTATTTATGTTCATGATGAGGCCATTCAAACTGGAGTGAGATGAAATTTCAGTGTAGTTTTTGTTTGAATAGCCCTGTTTGCTAAGGAGATTGAAAATTTTAATATATTTGTTGACCATTTTTATTCCTTCTTTTGAGAAATGCCTGTTTAGACTATTTGGTCAGTTATTGATTAGGTCATTATTTTTTGGCATTATGCTTTTCTGAATTTTTAAAAATACACTCTGGACATTAATGCCCTTTTAAATGATGAGCTGGCACAGATGTTCTCTCATGTAGGCTGTTTTTTCACACTCTTGTTTCCTTTGCTTAAATTGTTTTATCTCTTGAACTTTAGATGTCTGATTGTAAAAAGGCAGTGCCTATGCCCAAGTATTGGAGTGTTGAAACTATGTTTTCTTGTAGCAGTTTCAGTATTTCTGGTGTAACTTCTATGACATTTATCCACTTTGAATTCATTTTTGGTGCAGATTAAGAGATAGGTAACCCAGTATGATTCTTCTGTATATGGACATTCAGTTTGAGAAAAAGACTATCTTCTCTCCAATTGTATGCTTTTGGTAACTTTACCAAGGATAAGTTGACTGTTATTAGCTGGGATTGTCTCTGTGTCTTCTATTTCATTGGTATTCTTGTGTGTTTTGATGCCAATATTATGCTGTTTTTCTTACTAAAGTTCCACAGTATAGTTTTAAATATGATATTATGATGCCTCCAGCATTGCACTTACTGCTCAGGATTGCTTTTCCAATTTTTGGATTTTTATTCTTCCATATAAATTTTAGGACTTTTTTTCTACTTCTTGAAGAATGTCATTGGTATTTTGATGGGAATTACATTGAATTTGCAGACTGATTTTGGTTATATGGTCATTTGGCAATATTCTGTCTATCAAAAAACATGGGAGATTTTTCAATATTCTAAAGATTTCTTCAATTTCTCTATTCAGTGTTTTATTATTTTTCATTGCAGAGGTTCTTTCAACTCACTGATTAAATTTAATCCTGGGTATGTTTTAAGGACATTGTGAATGGAATTGTTTTCCTGGCTTCTTTCTCAGCAGATTCATTATCAAAGTATAAAAATACAATTGATTTTTGTACCTGAATTTTGTATCCTGATATATTGCTGAATTTGTTTCTTAGTTCTAGAAATCTTCTGGTGGTTTTTGTTTTTGTTTGGGGGTAGGGCCTTCTGAGTACATGACCATGTCATCAGCAAACAGAGAATTTGACCTTTCTTTTTTGTATCCTTTAATTTCCTTCTCTTATCTGATTGCTGTGGCTATAGTTTCAAGAACTGCATCAAATAGGAGTTTTGAGGATGAATATTTTTGTCTTGTTTTTGATTTTAGAGGAAATGCTTTCATTTTTTCTCCATTCCTTATGATGTTGGCTTTGGGTTTGTAATATGTAGCATTTTGCAATGTTTAGATAAGTTCTTTATATCCCTAGTTTCTTTAGCAATTTTAGCAAAGTCCTGGATTTTATCAAAGGCTGTTTCTGCATCTATTGAGTTGATCATGTGATTTCCTCCCCCTTAATCCTGTTTATGTGGTGAATTGCATTTATTGCTTTGCATATGTTGAACCAAATTTGAATCTCTAGGATGAAACCCTCTTAATCATGGTGTACTTT
>PVKS010038846.1:0-17663 GCA_004027875.1 Aplodontia rufa | reverse complement strand
ACACACACACACACACACACACACACACACGTACCAATTATTGAATCATGTTCAACTTTATCATAATAAAGTGAATGTAACTGGTTTTCCTTTTCCAAATTAGTAGATTTTCTTTGGAAGGTATAAACCTCAATGCTGAAAAGAAAGCAGTAAAACTAATCTCATATGCACTGGTGGAAATGTCACCTGATAATTGGCTTTCTTCCTAGTAATTTGGCAATATTAATTAAGAGTCAAAAAGTTCAAGCAAGACATTTGTATTAGGTGGGATAGAGTCTAAGATACAAAGATAACAAAGAAGTACCAAAATAAGTGCCTTAAAAAAAAAAACAAAACAACAAATTTTTCTTATGCAACAGACTGGTGTGAGTAGTCCAAGCCAGAAGGGTAACTCTGCTTTCTGTTGTCATTGAGTGGCCCAGTTTTCTTTCATTCATTTGCTCTACCATTCCCTAAGTGTGTTGCTAAAGCTAGGTCACAGGCAAGTCTGTGTTCCAGCTGGCATGAAGGGAAAGAAATAAGTCGAGAACAAATAGTTTTCCATTTGGCAAAAGGTGGAATTCTGCACTCAAGTCCACACCTATGTTCAAAGCAGGTGGGGAGCTGCAGTCGTAGGGCAGGCAGTGATACATCTTTCTAAACACTCTTTGGAACAAGACCACATCCTTGGCTTCTATAATTCAGTGTCTGATAATCTGGGCTAATGAAATGAATTACAGAAACCAAGCATTAATTACTCAATGAACAACAATTCAGCCAAGGAGAGTAATGTTTAGCACCTGGTTTACTAGAGAAGAAAGCTATTTGAGAAACATCCATTCAGTATTATTGAAGGTTCTAGGAGCCATGGTAAGGAACTAAATGAGAGGGGAAACCATGGGAGGGTTTTATGTAAAGAAGGATTGAATCTAAGGACATTCCGCTTCTTGTAAGGAGCAAGTGCAAGCAGTAGCTGTGGTCTGGTGATGTGTGGTGATGGTGGCTTGAACTAGCAGGAGGAGTGGTGATATTCTTCTGAATGTTAAATTTTTGTTAGCTATAATGATTTTGGAGGAGCATTTAATCTGTGAGGCCTAATTTCCTGTTAAAAAAGGGAATAACAGGGACTAGAGCAGTGGCTCAATGGTTATGGTGCTTGTCTGGCATGCACAAGTACATGGGTTCAAACCCCAGCATCCATGTACACAATGACGTGTCAGAGCAATGAAAGCCATGTGAAAAACTCAATAAAAATTGATTCTCTCTGTCTTCTGTCTCTCTCTCGCTGTCCTTCTCTCTTTAAAAAAAAAAAAAAAAAGGAATAGCATCAAAAGGTCATGATGTGGGATCATTGGTGCAGATCCTGGAAAAGATTTATTTTAAAAATGGCCAGATTATTATATCTATAGACTTAAAGGTCAATAAGATCCCAAGATATTCAAAACAATAAGACACTTTTATTTATTTATTTATTTTGAGATGAAGTCTCATTGTGTTGACCAGGCTGTTCTCGAACTTGTGGGCTCAGGTGATCCTTCTGCCTCAGTCCCAAGTTGCTGGAACAACAGGCATTCCTCTGCCTAAAAAGACAACTCTTAAATAGAAAAATATGTTAGTTTAATTTTGTAATTTTAGTTTAATGATTAGCTCTTTCTACAGAATAATCATGTAATAAGCAATATTTCATTGTATTGCCTTTGTTTCTTAAATTTAAAGTGAACAGGGGCTGAGCTGGCAAGGCTGAAGCAGGAGGAAAGCAAATTTGAGGCCAACCTGGGCAAGATAGTGAGACAGTCTCAAAGAAAATTAAAAAGGGCTGGGATGTAGCTCAGTGCAAATCTCCCATGGATTCAGTCCACTGTACCATCCAAACACAAAACAGTGAATAGGGGGACCTGGAGCGGTGACTCAGTGGTTATGGTGCTTGCCTGGCATGCACGAGGACAGAGGTTTGAACCCCGGCACCACGTACACAATGAAGTGTCAGAGCAATGAAAGCCACATGAAAAACTAAATAAAACTGTTTCTTTCTCTCATCACTGTCCCTCTCTCTTAAAAAAAAAAAAAAAAAAAGAAAAAGAAAAAGAAAATGATTTGGGGGCTGGGGTGTAGCTCAATGGTAGAGCATTTGCCTGACATGCGCATGGTCTTGGGTTTAATCCCCAGCACCACAAAATTAAAAAGTGAATTGTGCTACTTTCTTTTATGTTCACTAAGTATGTACATATTTTTTTGATACATGGTATTGAATTGGTGGGTGCTTAACCACTGAGCCACACTCCAGCCTATTTTTTATTTTTTTATTTTTTTATTGTTATTTTAGACAGGGCTTTCCTGAGCTGTTCAGGGCCTCACTACATTGCTGAGGCTGGCTTTGAACTTGTGATCCACCTGTCTCAGCCTCCTGAGCTGCTGGGATTACAGGCATGTGCCACCATGCCCACCTGGCTAGTTATAACTATTTGAATAGTACTTAGTTAACCTTGCTTTTGTGGAGGTAATCTAGTAATTCATATAATTATTAATCTAATACTTGATTTGTCATTTTACATATAATATTTCTCATCAAGCATTTGATATTTTCACCTGAGAAGAGGACCAGGATGCTTTGGACTGTAGAATTCAATATGAGATTTCACAGGCATCTCTAATGGAAATAAGCCACATGAAGAATAAAACTCTCTGAGCCTCTTGGTACTATGACGTATCTGTCCCCACAGAGACCCTCTGACACCAAATGTGCGGGCTTTTCACACCCACCTCTGCAGAGAAATCTCCAATCTCTGTAGACACAGAATGTCCTGAAGTTTAATTTAGTTCTGGACACCATGAGTTGAGAGCTCAGGCCCACAAGACTGGCCCCAACTTCAAACTCCAGTTACAAGTAATGAGTTTCCATACTACCCGTACTTCTGTGCCAGGTGTGATAATTTGCTGTAATAGCTCATAGAACTCAGGAAAATACTTATTGGTATTATGAAGGAAACAATCAGACGAAGAGGTGCACAAGGTGAGGTGTGGAAGGCTCCTAGTGCAGGAGCTTCTATCCTCATGGACTTTTTTTTTTTTTTTTTGTACCAGGGATTGAACTCAGGGTTAGTGCTTAACCACTGAGTTACATCCCTAGTCCTTTAAATTTTTTTTTAAACTTTTTAAATTTAGCAAGACAGCATCTTGATAAACTGCTTAGGGGATCCCTAAGTTGCTGAGGCTGGCTTTGAACTTGTGATCCTCCTGCTTCAGTCTCCTGAGCTGCTAGGGTTATAAGTGTGTGCCACCATACTCTGTTCTCATGGAATTTGAAAATGTGCTGCCCCTGGAATGTGGATGCAGTCATCAATCCGGAAGCTCTCTGAACCCTGTTGCTTAGGTTTTTGTGGAGGATTTATTACACAGCATGATTAATTATATTGTTGGTAATTTTTTTTCTAGTACTGGGGATTGAACCCAGGGGTGCTGTATCACTGAATTATATCCCCAGCCCTTTTTATTTTATTTTGAGACAGGTTCTTACTAAGTTGCCCAGGTTGGCCTTGAATTTACTATCCTCCTGCTTTCCTCTCCCAGGTAGCTAGAATTTCAGGTGTGTACCATCAAGCCTGACATAATATTATTGGTCATTAATAATAAATAATTAAGACCCTCTTCCTTTCCTGGAGATGAGGAAGTTCTGGACCTCTATCACATAGATAGTTCTGGCAATGACCACCCATCCTAAAGCCTTCTAGCGCTGGTCCCTCTTCCCCAAACCAGTCACCGTATTAGCATAAACACAGGTGTGCTTGAAAGGGGCTTATCATGATTAGCAAAATACGTGCAACTCGCTTCATCACCCAGGAAATTATAAAGGTTTTAGGAGCTCTGTGACAGACACCAGAGATGAAGATCCAAACTTTTTTTTTTTTTTTTTTTTTTTTTGTTAGGGCCTCATTATGCTGCCCAGGCGGGCTCAAACAATCCTTCTGTTTCAGTCTCTGCAGCTGCTGAGATGACAGGTGTGCATCACCAAGACTGGCTTCTTTCTTTTTCTTCTTTTTTGGGGGGTATGGTGGTGCAGGGGACTGAACACAGAGCCTTGCGCATGCTATGTAAGAGCTTTATCACTGAGCTATCTCCCCAGACCCCTTATTTATTATTATATCACAGTTATCACAGAGTCAATTCACTTACTTTTAGTATTTGTTGAACACCTATTATATATATATATATATATATTTTTTTTTTTTTTTAAAGAGAGAGAGATAGAGAGGCAGAGAAAGAGAGAAACAACTTTATTTAGTTTTTCACATGGCCTTAGTTGCTCTAACACTTAGTTGTGTACATGGTACTGGGGTTTGAACCCGGGTCCTCGTGCTTGCCAGGCAAGCGCCAAAACCGCTGAGCCACCGCTCCAGCCCAACACCTATTATATTTAACTCACTAAAAATGTTACCAAAGTGCACGATGTGAAATCGGTTTACAGGCTGGTCAGAGATCTTCTGTTTCTACATACATATCTACAACAAATATAGTTATGTTTTTGGTCATGCTGTCTAACTTGGTTATGATTTTGTTTCATAAAGTTTTGATGATTTGGGTTATTCTTTTGAAGTTTACATTTATTGCCATTTATCATAATGAAATTAAGATAAAGTGGTTTGTTAATAACCTTTGGATTCAGTAATTGACATAGAACATTGTATAAAGAGATTTGATAAAGCTGTTGCTTTCTCTTCCGGTCACAGTAGTAGAATTAGAGTTCCTGTGACAAATATTCAACCCCTGTGCTGCTGTTGGCTCTGATGTTCTCTTCTGATAGTGATGATCAATAAATGGTTACTGAATGAACCATTTGAATACGAACCATCACTGAGTTTAAGATGATTCTTTCTCCCTGCTAGGATCTGTAAGTTCTAAGGTCTGTCTAGGTCTGTAAGTTTATTTTTGATGTCATGTATGTGAGTCCCCTTACAATGGAATTGCTGTGTGTTGTACAATGTCTAATGGTATAATGTCTAATGACTAGCTTTACACAAAGACACACCCACCCACCAGTATCTTTATATATACACGTGTGTGTGTGTAAACAAACATATATACAGGTGATTTTTTTTTTTTTAAAGAGAGAGAGGGACAGTGAGAGAGAGACAGAGAGAATCAATTTTTTATGGAGTTTTTCACATGGCTTTTGTTGCTCTCTTAGTTGTGTACGTGGGTGCTGGGGTTTGAACCCGCATACTTGCACATGCCAGGCAAGTGCCGTAACCGCTGACCCACTTCTCCAGCCCCTACAAGTGATTTTTTGAAAGGTGATGGGGTAGTGGTGGTGATAATTGGCAGGTGAAGTCACTTCCGTGGCATTGGCATCCTGGCTGTAGCTCATTCCTCAGCTTCCCTGAACTAGGCTCGGAACTCCAGTTACTTCCCATATATATGATAAATTGAGACTGCAAACAAATCCAAGTGCTTTTTTATGCTTATTTTCTCCTTCTGTTTCTAACAGAAGGAACCGGATCAAAAAATATTTTGTGAGAAAACAACAGTCCTTATTCTGTGCCACTTGCTTAGATGCAAGCCCCGGCACCCGATGATGCAACCCGGAGTGTGGAAGAGGCTGGCGGATGGGCTGTCACGTCTGGCTGATCTGATGTCAGAGCAGATCATGTGGTGCTCTGTGGGCAGCTGGGACTGGCCCGTGGAAAGCACATGGATTACAGTCTGAGGCTGTAATGGGAAAGTCGGTTTCTGGGCTGCTGTCTCATAGGCGTCAGTCTTCAGGGAAGCTGGGGGCTCTCTCACTTGCCCTGCTCCAGGGCCCCTCCTGCTGCATGACTCACAGGCAATTGCAGAGAGAAGCTGCTTGCTGCTCCCGTAAGTGCTTAAAGACGGTCTTTGTTCAGAGCATTTTGGAAGCGGAGAGGAAGTGTTGGTGTTGATGAGGGATGTTGGAAGCCCTTTGTAAATCTCCCTCTCAGGAGCTGGGCTGGGCAGCATTGCTTTACATGCCATCCTGGAGTTCAAAGACAGCGCTGATGTGCAAATACTCTCAGCCCTGATTTCGGTTTGTTCTCCACGTGATGTGTTTTTCTGCTTTGCGATTTCTATTTTCGTAATTGTGGGGAAGATTTTCTAGGTCTGGTTGAGTGAAGTGATTTCAGATTCCCACACCCTGAGTGGACTTGGTGTTCTCTGTATGGTAAGCAGGGAGAGGGGAGAGAGGGTGGTGGCTCTCTTGGTCAGAAACACTGCTTTTGTATTAAGATATCAGCTGTGTTTGTGCCAGAGAAATATTTAGTGATAACCACCTCTTCTCTGCTTTGGGTGTGTAGGTGATGGGAGAGGAAGCAGGATGAACCAGCAGTACAGAGAGATGATTCGTTTTTGGTAAATAGCAGTGCTGTTAGTAAATTGCCTTTCTTCCTGGTTAAAATTTCTGTTAGGTGGGGTCAGTTGGCAGTACAGGTGCCAGCAGTGCAATAATGATAGGGTTCTCATTCCCTTCCCCTGCAAACAAATTACCTTTCTGCTCCAAAAGCCCAATTAAGGAGTGCCCAGAAGTATGAGATGTACAGATTTCTATGCACTACTTGGTTTAATTTTTTTTTTTGTATTTTTTGCTGGTATCAAGTACTGGATTCCCATATTCCTGCTTCAGGAATGATTACATCTCTACAGTATCTTAGGTGTGGTCTTTTTGGAGAGCAAGAAAATAAATCCAATAACATTACTCTTCCTTCTGGGCATCTATTTTTGAGACTAAAAATAAATGCGAGTGATTGAAAGAAGATATAAGGGGAAGAACAGATTATTAATTATTAGAAGAACAGATTGTTTATTTGCCCTGGCACTTTGCTATGAACACCTGATAGAGTTTTAGGTTAAGGTATATGGTGTTCTCTAGAAAGATAATAGGCAAATAGTTTATATCTTTAAGCATTGGGAAGATCTGTTTTTTTTTCTTTTTCTTCTATTTCTTTAAAAGAGATTATCCCTTTTCTTGAGTCACTGTACAAAACTGTAGACTTTGGGTTTAAAGACAGATACCAGAAATATTTAGGTATTGAAGAAACTTTTGGGTGGGAAAGGTAGTAGGACAGAAGCAAGAACTTATGCTGAGATGAGGTCCATTCTTTTTTTTTTTTTATAGCTTTTTGCAATAGATGGTTTCAGTCAGAACACTGAACAACAGGCAAGACTTGCCCCACCCATCATGTTTTGAACATGATCATTCACTTGCCATTTTATTTCACTGAACTGTATAGCGCTAGCGCAGAGACAGTCCTATAACAGGTCTCTGAGCCCTGTGTCTTACAGGTACAAGTCATATAACAAAGCCTCCCTCTACCTACCCAACTTGTCCTCTTTCCATAGCATTGAGTGAAGCTATGCATGTCCTGGAAGCAGCCTCTACTGCTGTGTGCCTTGTTAGCCGGTGCATTGAGGTGAGCTTGGTATAAGGAACATTTTCAGAGCACTCTTACTGACCCAGTTCTTTCTCTGCCTTTTCTGACCAGCCAAAGACCACACCCCCTTTTTTGGCTACTTGCCAAAGACTGTCTCTCTGAAGGGGACCCTGATAAAATGATACCCATATTTGGACACGTTGACTCCATGGTCATAAAACCCAGGAGCCCTCATTTGTCTGTAGAAACACACCACTTGCTTCTCAGAGGGAAATTCTAGATTATGGGGATTTTAGATATTCTTTTATTAAAAAGTCAATAGAGGGGCTGGAGTGGTGGCTCCATGGTTAAGGCACTTGCCTGACATGCATGAAGACATGGGTTCGAACCCACATACACAAGGAAGTATCGGGGCAACAAAAGCCACATGAAAAACTAAATAAAAAAGATTCTTTCTCTCTGTCCCTCTATTAAAAAAAAAAGTTAATATTTTCCCAGCTACTTAGGAGGCTGAGGCAGGAGGACTGCAAGTTCCTGGCCAGCCTTAACCGTTTAGTGAGATCATGTCTCAAACAAAAATATTGAGTAGAAATGGAAGAAAGTGATCCATTTATCTCTCATACAAGCTGTTTAGCATCTCTGTCTTACTCATCAAGGTCAGCAGGTTACATTTAATACAGAGGGGCAACCTATACCCACATTTCTATTTCTCAGGGTAGGCAGTATAATTAGGGACTGAGAGCTGAAAAGATCTTTGGACTGACATTTCATCCACACATTTTATAAGGAGAACTGTCCAGAGCTATCCATCTGCTGTGTGACAGATCAGGACCAGTACCCAGACCACCTGATTCTGGCCCAGTCCTCTTTCTGCACTAATACAGCCTAACAGGGCTCTGTTTTCCTAAAAAATTAGGCATTTTTTTTCAGTTTCAGGTTATTTTGCATCTTATTTAAAATTCTGTGGTATTACTACATAAGAAAATCACTGTAATTTCATGTCCCCTCCTGGAAAATGTCTTGGAATTGATTGGAAAGCTTTTTTTTTTCTTTTAAAGAGAGAAGGACAGTGAGAGAGAAGAGACAGAGAGAGAGAGAGAGAGAGAGAGACAGACAGACAGAATCAATTTTATTTATTTAGTTTTTCACATGGCTTTTGTTGCTCAAACATTTAGTTGTGTACGTGGTGCTGGGGTTTGAACCCGCGTCCTCGTGCATGCCAGGCAGGCACCGAAACCTCTGAGCCTCAGTTGGAAAGCTTTTAAAATGAAAAATAAGTTCTGTTTCCTAAGGAGAGAGTCACAAGAATAAATTCTTTGTGAGTTATGGGATCAGATTATAAATACCTGATTCTTAAGAGTTTTCCAATCTTGACTTAGCGGGAATATGGACCATTCTAATTAATAAGGAGAATCATTGTTTGAAATGGCAAATCACATGCCAGGTGAACATTTAGAAGCATTCCATTTGATTTTTTTTTTTTTTTTGAGTCGTATGCCCTCTACCACCGCCTACCCTCCTTGAGTGCTGATAATTGAACCCAGAATATCATGCATGCTAGGCAAGAGCTCTACCACTGAGCCACATCTTTAGCCCTTAATGTTTTTTCTTTATGTGGATCTATTCATGGTGATATATTTAAAATCACTTAACAGATGTTTAATTTAAAATAAGGTTTCAGATTATTTTTTTTCTCCTTAATGTTAGGCCCACAAGAAATTTTAAGCATATCCTTGTTGATTGAATAATAGATCCAATATATAGAACTTTATAAACCTGCTGATATTAATTTGGTTTGTTTGTTTTTGGTGCTGGAAATTGATCCCAAGACCTTGTGCATGCTAAGTAGGCACTCTACCACTGAGCTACAACCCCACCCCTAATGTTACTTAAAAGGTAATTTGATATAAGGCTGTTCCATAATGTTATTAGAAGCCCATCTGTTAATTACTCAGTCTAATTTTTGTCAGGGTGAAATTCACATATTTGCTTGAAATCAATATAAATGTGAATAAATGTCATGTAATGCATCTATGTTGATGCAGTTTGTAAAAGCAATAAACACAAAATTAGATTGGGTATTGTTTAATTACATTTTGTTTTTTGAAACCTTGACTACAATACAGAGACCCTCTAATTATATCCTTGAAGAGTAGTAATCAGTTTCTACTGGTCCAGTGAGGGCATCTTTTCGTTCTAGACATTAAATTATAGTGATATATTGAGGGAAATTAGTGCTAGTAGCTTTTAGTAGTTGCAAAAAGGATAATTGGAACACTGATCTAAACAGCCTGCCCTCTCTAGCTCAGAACAAATGGTTGCATGTGTGACTTTTCTAAACGGTGAAAATCTTCAAAGAACCCTACAAACAATGACTTATATTAAGCTTCAGATTATGGAAGGGGAAGAAACCAAGGAAAGGGAAATAAGGTGTTAATATGGACAGATAGAAACTCCCAATTAAGATATCATTTACTTTAAAAAGATCTAAGAGGAAATGCAAAAAATAAGGCCAAAAAGTTCAGTAGAGGCTCAATACAGTGAATATCTGCTGTACTCGTTGTAAATTTTCCTTTTAATGTCCTGGGTCCTTTAATCAATTGCATTTAGGCAGAAAGCACAAGCAAGTATTTCTTATTGTAAACAAAGACACAGATTTAAGTTAATGCTAATGTGTTCACAGCCAGAGCCAGAAGCTTTTCAGGGTTATTATAACACGCTGGGCTCCTAGCCCATCCATCTAAATGCTTAAAGTAGACTAAAGTTATGGATCAGCCCATTGTATACACCATCCCACATAAGAGTCAGATGCTACTGTTTACTGTGTTACTAGTGTTACTAGTGACTTACCAGAATCAATGTGAAATCTGAGATTACTATTTGGGGTCAATGGAAGTTACAGATGAAATAAATTTTTTTTCTGTCATGGATTTAGGTTCTTATAGTCCAATCTGTTTTGATTAGTGCTTTTTTTTTTGCAACAATTTGTTAAATATAATATACACCCTACTGTCTAAACTGCTTAGATGGAAGGCTTCCTTGCGAAACTGTGTTTGTTTATTGTCTTTTGGACCTTAGGTGTGATATAGGTCTTCCACATACTTTTGTCCTTTGTCTTGAACATGGAAAAGAAACCATGAATATTTATCTGCATGACTACATTTGAAAATGTAGCCTTTGAGATGACTTGCTAGAAAAACAGTTGTGTTTATACTGATTTAGAAAAAGACTATGTGCTGTCCTTAGGTGGAAAGAAACTTCCATTATTTAAGACCCATTGTTGGGGGCTGGAGATGTAGCTCACTGGTAGAGCGCTTGCTTCCCAAGGGTCAGGCCCTGGGCTCAATTCTCAGCAAGGCAACCATAGAGAAAAAAAAAGCCCAGTGTTGGGTTTCTTCACATTATTAGATCCTTTATTCCTTCACCTACCCATTTGGCGTGTGCCCTTTTGTGTTAGTCAGCTTTGCTTTGTTGTGAACAAAGTACCTGACAAGAGCAATTTAGAGGAGGCAAAGCTGATTTGGGCTCACAGTTGCAGAGGTTCAATCCATGGTCTGCCTTTGCTCTGGGCCGAAGGTGAGGCAGGGCATCATGCTGAAGGGTGTGTTGCAGGAGCACTGCTTGGTTCATGGCGACCAGGAAGTAGAGAGAAAGGGGAAGGGACCACAGGGAAGATGAACGCTTCCAAGTACACTGGCAGCAATCTATCTCCTCCAGCCATACCCTACCTGCCTGTGAGCTTCAACCAGTAAGTCACTTCATACTAGGATGGACTGAATAGGTTACAGCCCTCATCTTCTAATCATGTCACCTCTCAACATTCCTGCATTAACACATGAGTTTTTGGGGCACACCTATATCCAAACCATAACAACTTTTCACCAGACTGAATTGATTTTTTGAGGAGGTATCATAATTTTTTTTTTACGGTCAAAAACAATGATTTATTAAAAATAAAGTGTAAAAATGAATTTTTAGTATATGCTTCCAAGTTTCAGGCATGGGATCCAAGTAGGTTTCATAGAAAACGCTGTAGCCGAGGTATCATAATTAATATCAACAATAGTAATTACTGTAGGGGAGGAACCATTTGTCTTCTCTACCCATTACTAGGTTCATGGCTGAGGCACCTATGACAAAGACTGATTAATAAGAGAAAAGTATAAACCAAATTTATAAATATAAGTTTTACATGATGCAGGAGGCTTCAGAGATAAAGCTCCAAAGAAAAAGGTGAATGTGCATTTTTATGTTTAACTTTGATGGAGTGGGTAGTTGTTAAAAAGCATGGTTAGATAGACATGGGTGTGATCTAATGGGAATAAGCTGAGGGATTTAGCAAGGTTTGTTTATTTAGATTCTTGTCTATGTCCCTGTTCTTCAAAGATAAGGACATTTCTTTCCTCTAGATATAGGGTGGGTGCCCCTCACATAAGTGTCTCATGACCTAATTCAGAGGAAGGTCAAAGAATTTTTTTTTGGCCTTCTTTAGAGCAGACAGGCAGGAAAAGTCAGAGTGTCCTTCTTGCTTCTGGTGTTTCCTCAAATACCAAGGTGTCATGTTTTGGGGGTAGTGTTCCTGAACCCCATCACTGCCATATGCTGAGTACTTCCTATGTGCCAGACCTTTGTTGATACTTCAATTACTTGTGGACACTTCGTAGATGGTAAGATGAACTTGCCCAAAGCCCATGATTTTCAATGGAGATTCTAGGCAGGTCTTTCTAAATCACAGGTTCCGCCTATTCAGACTATAAATTCCTATAGAGTTATGGAGATAGATATGAAGTCTGAGACAGAGATCTCTCCATCTGTATATAATACACAGATTTGGTAGAAGGGGTGGTGATTTGTAGATGAAGGAAAAAAAAACCCTTTTTTTGGATTAAATTTAAGTATGTTAATAAATTGTGGTGTGATATGGTTAATATTATGGGCAGTGCTTAAAAGTAATACATGCTTGTTACTTCTCCTCTAGGTATCTAGATGACAACCCTACAGCAAGCTCTTAATGCAAATATCGGAATTTTACAAAATTTGTATTATGAAATCTTATTTTCCTTTCTGGTGCTGGGGATCAAATCCAGGGCATCACATGTGAGCTGTATCACCAGACTGAAGACCTTATTCTTTCTTTCTTTTTCTTTTTTTGGTACCTGGTATTGAACCCAGGGGTGCTTAACCACTGAGGCACATCCTCAGCCCATTTTTACATTTTTGTTTTTAATTTTGAAACAAGGCTCTAAGTTGCTTAGAGCCAAAGTTACTGAGATTGCCCTTGAATTTGTGATCCTCTTGCCTCAGCCTTTGGAGCTGCTTGGATTACAGAGCCAGGCATGTGTGTCACCATGCCTGACTCTTTCTTTGTAAAAAAACTTTCCTATATCAATTTTATTTAAAACACAATTAAGTATTTTTCTTTCTGTAATGGCAATATAATATATAATATAATGTATAATAATAATACAATATATACAACAAAAACAATATATAATATATAATATATATTATACATAATATATATTATATATAATATAATATATACTATATAATATAATGTATAATAATAATACAATATAATATAATGCCGAACATGAACCATTGGCTAGTATAAAACCTTTATAAATGAAACAAAAAAATTTTTTTTAATTTATTTTTTTTTATTTTTTTATTTTTGAAACAAAAAAATTTTTTTTTTTAAAAAAAGCAAATAAAGAAAGGTTACAAACAAAAGGGACCAGGACTTTCTAAGCTGATTCCAAAAATGCAAAGAGTCCATAAAATCTGTGGTGAAAGTAGAACCATCCCTGCTTTGGAAAAGGGCTATCATGTAGCATTCAATCAGCTGAAGATGGATTGGTAGAGGTGTGTCTGTAAATAAATTTCAAGTCACTTTTGCTTGTGCAGAATCATCCAGAACTTACTAAAACTGAATGAGCAGTCCTGTGACTTTGTTCCTTTTCCATACTCCCAAACAAGGCTGCATTAAGTTCAACTCTTTTTTTCCCTACATTTTAATTGGTGCATCATAGTTGTATATAATGATAGGATTTGTTGTTGCATATGTGTACATGCACACAATATAACAATATGTTTGGGCCAATATCACTCCCCAACATGTCTCCCCTCTGAAGTTCAACTTTTGATGAAACACTTAAAAAGTTGTTCCTTAGGAGCCAACATGAAAAACAGGAGGTTCCAATTTCCCAATTAGATGCAAAACTGTCCACCTCCAGCAGAATATCAAAATGGACAAGTCCCTCTCTCTTCCTCCTTCTGGTTATGTGCATTAAGTCTCCTTTCAAGACTCTTATCCCCAGTCACACTTATTCCTTTACAAATCTAAACCTAGAGGTGATATGAAGGAGAGCAACATCGAGAAAAGAAAATGTAGGGGCTGGAGTGGTTACAGCGCTTGCCTGGCATGCGGAAGTACATGGGTTCAAACCCCAGCACCCACGTACACAACTGTCAGAGGAAAGAAAGCCACATGAAAAACTAAATAAAATTGATTTTCTCTCTCTCTCTCTCTCTCACTGTTCTTCTCTCTTTAAAAAGAAAAGAAAATGTAATTCAGAAATGAGGAAAACTGGAAGGTATACGGCAGACCCCCAGAGCATTTCAATGTCTCTGCTACAGTACGATTTAGTGGACCCTATGGTCCATGGATAAACAGTGACAGCTTGAATTTGAGCACCAACTCTGTAACTTTCCCTCGGAGCTTAATATTATTGAGTTTTGTAATGAAGGAAACATAAACCCATCTCTAATAGAGAATGAAGCTGAGTTGAAAAGTAGGTTTGTATTTTATTTTGTCCAGAAAAAGACTATTGTTTCTCTATATTGTGCATTTTATGCTTACTAAAACTTAGCTGATGTACATAAGAAGATAAATTTGAAGTTACTAATTATAAGGTAGATGAATGTGAAGTTACTAATTCTAATACTGCATAATTTTAAATGCTTCTTCCTGATTTTGTAAGATATTCAATTTCAGAAAAAACTAAGTCCTGTGAGAACATTTGGCCCAGATGTTACTAAAAATAATTGTTGCTCTAAGATTTCACACAGAGAATAACATTCCATGTTCTTCTACTTGTTATGCACTCTTGCTTCATTTTCCATTTGGGAATGAAAAGAAGAAATTCAGAAAAAATATTTTAAAAGGATATGTATTGTTGCTCATGAGCTCCAATATAGCTGCTTCAGCTGATTTTTAAGTTATTGGGTTAAAGAACTATTATAAATGTGTTCAGGCGCTCAACTATTTAAAGTATTTGAAGTTTAAGTTGGAAAAGAAGTAAAATCCCCTTAAAGTCAGCTAGCAGCTATCTCAGTACATGTTAGTTCACACCGAGGTGGGAATGTGAATTGAAAGGACAGAGTGATCTGCAGTGGCTGGATTGTAAGGGAAGTCTCCTTTGAACACAGGTTGGTTTGGAAGGTGGTCTTGGGTTTAGTTTGAATCACCAGAGAAATGTACAGAGTGTTATGCTGTTGTGACAATGAAGAGGGTGTAGCTCAGAGGTGGAGCACCCCTTGGTTTGATCCCAGGACTGAAAAAAAAAAATTATTATGATTCCATTATCATGTCTCATATTCAACTCTTTTTTTCCACATTTTTAGTATAATCCAATGTCTAATCTTCTTTCAATTCTGCTTATTTTCTCAAAAATGTCTACTTGTAATTGTTTTGTTTGACTTAGGAGTTGAATCAGGTCCTCACGGGGCATCTATTACATCTCTTTTTATCTTTAGTAATTCACTTCCTTTAGAAAACCATATCTGTTGGCGATGCCAGGTTGCTTGTGGAAGCCCCACTTCCTGGATTTGGCTGATTGTTTCCTCCAGGTGCTGTTAAACATTTCCGTTAGTCTTTGTATTTGGACTTGAGAAGACTCAGGTTCAGTACTTCTGGCAGGCGTCCTCCACACGCGGTGCTTGTACTCGATTCCTGCTGTATCACTGCAGTGGGCCCTTTGATCCTAAGATTTAGGAGAGGATTTTGGTAGTGTCAGTCTGATTTGCTCATTATAAAATCCCCTAGGAATATTTCACCTGATATTTCTGGCATCCAACAATTATTACTGCCTAATTCCATTATACCCATTAAGGGTTGCAAAATGGTTTTCTCATTCTTTCATTCTTTTTGCATTTATTACTTGAAAATGTGCCAAAAAGGGGCTGGAGTGGTGGCTCAGCCGTTGTGGTGCTTGCCTGGTGTGCATGAGGATGTGGGTTTGAACCCCAGCACCTTATACACAACTCAGTGTTGGAGCAATGAAAGCCCCATGAAAAACAAAATAAAATTGATTCTCTCTCTCTTTTATTCTTTCTTTTGTCCCTCTCTGTTAAAAAAATTATTCTTTCTAAACCTCATTTTCTATATTCATATACTGGGAATTATGTCTGATTCCTGGACTATTTTATGGATTAGGAAAAATAACCTGTCTAAATGTTTGGTGAAGGGAAGTCTAGGTGAAATGGCAGAGGCAAAGTCCAGTGCACAGATCTTGGCCAGTAGGGGCTTCATGGATAGTGTTACCCTTCCTCTTGTCTTCACTTTTCCACAGTAACATTGATTCTTTCTTTCCCTAGGCTGTTTTCAGGAATAAATAATAAGTAAGTAAGTAAGTAAGTAAGCTGCTCTGAGCTTTTTGCTGTGAAATGTCTTTCTGTCGTTGGTCTGTATGGAGACCAACCTGGTGGGGCTCCCATCCCTGGAAGTCTTTCTGCGTGCGTTCTGGATAATGCCCACTCTTCAGGGTGTCCCGGTCCAGAAAGGACCAGGTAGAATACCAGTAGTGCTGTGTCTTAATTTTGAGCTGCGGAGATAGGGTTCCCTCTCTGCCTTGTCCATGGCTTCCAGTTCATTTTCAGGGTTAGAAAGTTGTTCTAAAGGAACTCTGCTGATCACTTCCAGTATTCTGTCTAAACTCATTGTGGGCACTAAAACTAAATGGGATCATGACAAATTAATATTCTCATTATACTTTACTGTAGAATATGCAGCATTTGCTTTAAAGTTGATCTTGTAAGTTATCTTTTTCTAACAACTCATGAGAATTTACATTTCTCATGTCTTCTTGATATTTCCTGTTCCTACAAGTTCAACATCATGGGCCTTAGCTCTATTCTTCCTTTCCCCCTAAAGTGTCCCATTTTTCCTCCTTCCCCTATGGATTTTCGGCTTCTGGTATCTTCTCTTCTAGCTTTCTGCTTTCATCCTATCATCTTTCAATTCTCAGAAGCGCCATCTGTCCATGAAGTGAGGTGACTTTTGCACCACTCCCTGAATAGCACTTTGTCCCTGTGATTGATGAAATCATCCTGTTTGGCATTATGTCATTGCTTTTCCCCGTGTTCCTAGGTAATAGCTGACAAGCACTGTACTTGCATTCACGGATCCAAAGTTTTTAGATATATCAAATGCAGAAAGGTGAAGTGATTGGACAAGATGTGCTGAAGATAACCTCGAGTCGGCGCTGCAGACTGGAAAAGGGCAATTGGCTTCCTGATGCTTAGGATCAGGCTGCTCTTCAATAAAATCTGCTGAAGGAGCACGTACATATTTCAGGAACAGCCTGGAAAACAAGAGCTACTTTTGGTCATTTTAGTGTGCGCCTGCTGTCTGTTTTGATGTAAGGTTATCTTGAGCATTTACTGACTCTTTGAAGAGATGCTGATGCTAAATATTTTGACAAATTTGAATAGTTGTCCTAAAGTATTAAAGTGTGATTTGGTTAAGATGAATGCCATCCAGCATTAATTGAGATTTGGAGTATAACAAATTCTCACAGAATGGCACTGTTTTTGAAATGACAAAGTAGCATATAAATTAAAGGAGAAGACTGGGGTGTGTAGCTCCATGGTAGATTGCTTGCCCAGCACTGTGAAAAACAACAAATAAACACCCAGGACTGGAGTAGTGGCTCAGTGGTTACAGCGCTTGCCTGACATGTGTAAGGACTTGTGTTTGAACCGTAATACCACATACATAATGAAGTGTCCAAGCAACAAAAGCCACATGAAAAAATATATAAAATTGATTCTTCTCTCCCTCTTTCAAAAAACAAACAAACAAAACCCCACCCATTGTTGTTGTTTTGATTGAAGGATGACTTTAAAAAGAATTACATGCAGGCCAGGTGTGGTGCCACATCCCTATAATCCCAGTAGTTTGGGATGTTGAAGCAGGAGGATTGCAAATTCAGAGCCAGCCTCCACAATTTAGATCCTGAGTAACTTAGCAAGACTCAGTCTCAAAATAAAATATAAAAAAGGGATGGGGAGGGGCTGGAG
>PVKS010038845.1:0-17670 GCA_004027875.1 Aplodontia rufa | reverse complement strand
TGCTTGGACCTCCTGAGTGGGTCAGCCCAGTTAAAAAAAATAGTTCCTGACTTCCCTGTTCCAACAAGGAAGAAGAAAATACATGTTAAGAGGCTCAAGCCCTGTTCTGGGAATAATAAAAACGCTTTAAAGGTTCTGGATCTGAAAAGTTGGACTTTCTCTTCCTTCCTTCTTGGCGTTCCGTTCCCTCTCTACAGAAAAACAATTGGAGAGCTAATCTGACTTAATACCACTAAACAATCACTTAGAACTGTGTTGTCTTAACAAGTTCACTACTTGCATAATTTCCAACTACCAGGGATCAGCTTTTAGTAATCTTGGCATCCCAAGAATCTGGAACACTTCTGAACACAGACAGGAAGCAAAACCATTTGCTAAATTTTTTGCTTTGAAATTCCAGGGACCTTAACATTTTAATTTGCTTTTTAAAAAATGTGAACATGCACATGTGAGGAGATGTCTCAGATTTTTTTTTCCATTTTAATATTTCGTGTCCCTAAATTGCTCCCTTGTTGCTGCCAGTAGACTCTGCTTTCACAAGCACCTGGCCACAACCTCTAGGCTGGAACCTGATAACAAAGGGGATTCAAGGTAAACACGGGGGTCTCCGTTGCCACATTTTATTTTCTCCTCATTAAAAAATAATGATGCTGGGGCTGGAGCGGTGGCTCAGCGGTTACAGCGCAAGCCTGGCGTGTGGGTGGACGCAGGATCAAACCCCAGCCCCACATACACGGAATGTTGGAGCAACAAAGGCCACATGAAAAACTAAATAAAAATTTATTTATTCTCTCTTTCCCTCTCTCTCACTGCCTCTCTCTCTTTAAAAAAAAAAACAAAACGATACGGGGCTGGGACATGGCTCAGAGGTAAGGCGCTTGCGTAGTGCACGAGGCCCTGGGCTGGATCCCCAAACCGCAAAATAAAGAGATAAACAACGGACGCTCGTAGTGGAAAGGGTAGAACTGCAAAGAAAAGCTACATGTGCGCCTCACCCCCCAGGGCAGTGTCTATTGAGCCATTACGACGTGCTCTTCTTAATTTTGAAATGCGCGATCTCATTTCCTAAATACTCTTATTTCGCGGAATTTCCGTCGAGGGTTTCTTCCCCTCTTAACCCAAGGCCGGATCTGCGATCGTCTCTATTTTCCGCTCCACGGGAAGGTGACGCACGAGATAAAACTGTGGTCAGGTCGAGGCACTCATCAGTTGGTGTAGCTGAACACTCCTGAGTCTGGAGAGCTCTCGGTGTGAAATCAAAGTCTGGCCTTCCGAGTACAAAATGCGTCCCCTCGGCCCACGCAGACCCCAGCTCAGGGTCTAGCGAGTCACCGTGGGGCAAAGGCCCCAGCTCCCTCTGCCGGGGACTGCGGCCGCCACGCCGGCCGCCCAAGCCCCGCCCCCGGGAGAATCACCGGCCCAATGGTCTGCGAGCTCTGCCGAGCGTCACGCCGCGATGGCCAATCGCTTTCGGCCACGACCCTAGAAAGGCTGGGCGCGGCAGGGCTGGCGGCTGGGCGGCGGCGGTGCGCACTCGCGTAGACGGTCGTGGGCCATGGTAGTGGTGGCAGCAGCGCCGAGCCCGGCCTCCGGGGCCCCCAAAGTACTGCTTCTGTCCGGCCAGCCCGCCGCCGCTGCCCCCGGAGCCCCGGCCGGCCGGGCCTTGCCGCTCATGGTGCCGGGACAGAGAGGGGCCAGCCCCGAGGCGGCGAGCGGGGGACCGCCCCAGGCGCGCAAGCGACAGCGCCTCACGCACCTGAGCCCGGAGGAGAAGGCGCTGAGGAGGTGGGCGAGGGGTCGGGGTCTGGGATCAGACTTGACGCCGGGACGCGGGGCTGGGAGTTGACCGTGACCACCCCACCGCACTCGAGCGCTAGGCCTGGCCGGTCCAGTGCCAGCGTGGCGCGGGGCAGGGCGGGGCAGAAGGCTGGACTGACCGGACCCGCCGTGCAGGGTGGAGTCCAGGGCTTCCCAGGCCGGTTTTCAGGACTTCTTTTTTTTCCTGATTCATTAGAGATGACAGAAGCTGGGAATCTGGGCACCTGTGTCCCAGACCTTGCTGTGCCACTACAGAACGGTTGCTCAACCTCTCTTGAAAACCGGGGTTGTAACATTAACTTGATTACCCTATTCTTGATTTACGTACCTTTTTTTGGAGGGGCGCGGAGCTGAAATGACAACTTTTGAAAAAGCTAGAAACTCTCTCTAACGCTTAATAGTCAAGCTCAGTGTCCTTAAAATGAAAGGCGCACGTAATATGCTTAGCACTTGGCCTCCGCAAATGTTCACTCTTTTATGATTATTGTGCCTTTTGTGCTGTATAAAGTATCTACTCCAGCAGACAGGAGTCCTTTCGTCAGGACACCACTTGGGATCCCAGCCTTGGGGCAACAGTCATCCCCAGTACATCCTCTGGCAGCATGTATTGGGTTTGGGGAAGGAGAGCTTGTGTATTTGCGCCATTGCAGACTTCACTAGATTTACTCAGTCCAGGTTGGATCCTGTTTGAGGGAATTGGAATCAGGAAGCAGCGGGGGAGGAGGAAAGATTCTTATGATGCAAGATGAAGAGTGTTTGTGTTCAGCCACAGTGCCCACGGGGGTGGATGACGCCATGGGGAGAGGATAAAGCAAGTCTTCAGGCTACACTGACAGAAGGCTGTACTTTTTTGGATTTATTGAGGGGAGGGGCCTGAAGTATTTTACTGTTGCTTTGCCTTATACATATACTGTAAATTAAAACGAAAGCACCAGCTGGCCAAGTTTTCAAATAAAGATATAAATAAGATTTGAGATGACTTAGTGTAGTATGTTCCTTCTCAGGAAACTGAAAAACAGAGTAGCAGCACAGACTGCCAGAGATCGGAAGAAAGCTCGGATGAGTGAGCTAGAACAACAAGTGGTAGATTTGGAAGAAGAGGTAAAACTATTTAAGGCCAAACTCTTATCCCTTGTATTTCCTTCCTTTGTGAATGTTGTGATATTTGCTGCCCATCCCCAAGTTGTTTCAGCCCCTTTTAGATCTTGTGTATGTCATTAGAAGTTTAAATAGTTTAAGTTAGGGTAGATAGGTAGCTGAAGGAAGTTTATTGAGAGTGGAAATGACTGACCCTTTGGAATTTGGTGCTAGATCTGTCAACAGTAGTAGTGAGTGTGAAGAAATTAGCATGGACAGATAGGAAATCATTGCTTAGACTTTAGATTCTTTCTAGCTTGGCCAAATGTTCACTTAAGTTTCCATTCCCTCTAGGATTGACCTGTTATCTAATAATATTAAGTTGGTGCAGTTATACATCTTGAATACACAGTATTATTTCTTTTGATTATGTTTGTGGTGTTTGGGATTAAACTGCAGGCTTGTGTAGCTAGGCAAGCACTCGAACTACTGAGCTATACCCTCAGTCCCCAAATTATTTTAAAGTTTGAATCATTTCAGCAGCAGTTCATTTTTAAAATATATTTTGCTATATAGTCATCACTACCACTTTTATTATTACCTCCCAATTCAAGTAAGATTTAAAAAAAAAAAAGATATTTAAAAGATACATTTAGGGGCTGGAGCGGTGGCTCAGTGTAACCTCAGTCTAACTGTGCTTGCCCAGCATGAACGCGTACACAAATTCAAACCCCAGCATCACATACACAAGAAGTCTCGGAGCAACGAGGGCTGCATGAAAAACTGAGTGGAATTGTTTCTATCTCTTTGTCCCTCTCTCTCTTTAAAAGAAAGAAAGAAAGAACGATACCTTTAAATTAAAGCTACAAGTCACCCTTTATGAAATCTGTATCTGTAGTTGGAGGCACTGTTATTTTTGATCCCATCAAGTCCCATGAAATGACATTTCTTAAATTTTTTTATTTCATAATTATAGCCAGCCTCCTAATATCTATTATGAACAAATATGTACATGTGGATTATGAACAAATATGTACATGTGGAGTTCTAGAATTTCAAGAAAGAAACCAATTATAGTGAAACATCAGGTAGATTCTTAAAGAATTAGATGTTTTAAAAGACTCTTACTTTCTTCTAGAACCAAAAACTTTTGCTAGAAAATCAGCTTTTACGAGAGAAAACTCATGGCCTTGTAATTGAGAACCAGGAGTTAAGACTGCGCTTGGGGATGGATGCCCTGGTTACTGAAGAGGAGGCAGAGGCCAAGGTAAATAATTTTTAGTTGGTGTCATATGTAAGAATTGATTCCATGTAAAATGACCTAAATTGTTTTGTGGATCTGTGATGAAAAGCATTCTTGAGATTTTCCTTTAGTTTTATGACATTTCCACGCAGGCAGGATGTCCTTCCTTTACTGACATTTATTCATTTTTCATGTGGGTAGTGAACAGTATTAAGTACTAATAATTGAAGTAAGTTACATGGTGTTCTCAGAATAATTACTAACATGCCAGTAGCCAACAAGATGTACCATAGAAGCATCAAGGAGAAACAGTATGAGAGTCAGTCAAATAAGACTAAAATTTAGTAGCTTTTTGATGAATATGAAAGAGCGGAGAGAGGGGATGATGGATGGATTTAAGTCTGTGGATAATGGCAAATTCTGTGATAGAGGCTGAGTGATCTAAGATTGGCAATAGGGCAATTTTCTTCTTTGAAAATATTGTTCAGGAAATTTTAAAAAGTACTATGCAAAAAGATTCTAGGATTAAATCACTATAGAATGTTATTGTTTAGGAACATTATTGAGAATGTTATCCTTCCTGCTTGATTCTTTGCTTGGGAGGGAAAATATATCATTGCACAGAAAGTCATTCTCATCTCTTCAAATCTGAAGAAGACAGCAGAAACAATGGTAAGGGAAAAGTTTCAGATCTAAAGAATAGTTTTTTAGCTTTCTTGAGAGCCGAGATCATAGCTGTCTGGTGAACATTTCCTTGGGGACTCATTGAGGTTTATTCACTTTGGTCTTCTCTCCCAGGGGAATGAAGTGAGGCCGGTGGCCGGGTCTGCTGAGTCCGCAGCACTCAGACTACGTGCACCTCTGCAGCAGGTGCAGGCCCAGTTGTCATCCCCTCAGAACATGTCCCCGTGGATTCTGACAGCGTTGACTCTTCAGACTCTGAGGTAGGAACCATTCTAACTTACTAGAGCTGTATTTATTCCATCTACTTGATGTCTGATATCTTCAACCAGACAGATGGGGTGAAAGCTAGTTTTGGTGGGTTAAGAGGTGAACATCAACTACTTTCTGTTTTGAGATTTAGGACATGGATAATTATACAGGTCAGTGGCGTGGCGTCCTGAGGTCATGCTACAGCTTAAGGACTAACTTACATCATATAATGCAGAACTAAGAGTGTTCTTAATGGATTTTCAGGTACATTCCAATGGTTGGACAATTTTCTTTTTTGTGTCTTGCAGTCTGATATCCTCTTGGGCATTCTGGACAACTTGGACCCAGTCATGTTGTTCAAATGTCCTTCCCCAGAGTCTGCCAGCCTGGAGGAGCTGCCAGAGGTCTACCCAGAAGGCCCTAGTTCCTTACCAGCCTCCCTTTCTCTCTCAGTGGGGACGTCATCAGCCAAGCTGGAAGCCATTAATGAACTAATTCGCTTTGACCACGTATATACCAAGCCTCTAGTCTTAGAGATGCCCTCTGAGACAGAAAGCCAAACTAATGTGGTAGTGAAAATTGAGGAAGCACCTCTCAGCCCCTCAGAGAATGATCATCCTGAATTCATTGTGTCAGTGAAGGAAGAACCTGTAGAAGATGACTTCATTCCAGAGCTGGGTATCTCAAATCTACTTTCATCCAGTCACTGTCTGAAGCCATCTTCCTGCTTGCTGGATGCGTACAGTGACTGTGGATATGAGGGCTCCCCTTCTCCTTTCAGTGACATGTCCTCTCCACTTGGTATGAACCATTCTTGGGAGGACACTTTTGCCAATGAACTCTTTCCCCAGCTGATTAGTGTCTAAGACGTGATCAAGTACTGTTGCCCTTTTTCTTGACTATTTTAACACTGTCTGGTGGACAGCAGAGAAGCCTAGTTGTGGTTTATTCAAAAAGCCAAAATAGAGGGCATACAGTCCTAGAGAACTACTCTTAAGTATTTGTTTATTCAAACCTCATAGATGACTCCCAGTATTGTCTTTTCATATCCAGCAATCTAAGGTGTTCGGACATACTACTATAAATCAATTACAGCTTTTGAGATTGTACTTTTAAGGGCAGTAGTTTGCCCTATAATATTTAAGTGAGGATCATCTGACATGTGTCTTAGAATAGACAACGGAATTTGTGAATGGCCTTTTATCCTTTCTCTTATCCCTTTCCAGGCATTACAGGCTTGTCTCAAATTCTAGGTTCTTTAGAGAAAACACCCATCTGAGGGAGTTCCTTTTTCCTTACATACAGATTCAAATAAAGATCAAGAATCTTGTAAAATTATAGAAAATTTACTATGTAAATGCCTGATGGAATCTTTTCCTGCTACTGTAGCTTCTGGAAGGTGCTTTCTCCATTTATTTAAAACTACCCTTTGAAATTAAAAAGTGCAATGCGGTGTCCTTGTTCTTTGACTTCTAGGGTCATAAGTCATTTTTTTTCTCTAGATGTTTCACTGTTTGCAATTTATCCAACTAAAATGTGAGCATGTCACAGTTTTCTAAAGTGACTGAAGGCTTTTTCACCCTGATCACTGCTTGCTTCAATTCCTGCTGCCATAATGCTATGATCTACAATTTTAGTAGTTACTGTCTTTGAGAGAGTTCCTTAGGCCTAATTGACCAATATCATAGCTAGTAAAGTGGCAGAGCTAGAACCTAACTATCCTGTGGTATCATTTTAGGAATGTGAAGAGGACAGACCTCTTCACAAATATCAGACAAATATAAGGTTCTCTTGCCAGTATCATGGGGATTAGGAGTATTTTCTAGATTGACTCCTTGTTTTCAGCTCTGCCACTGGTGAGCTCAGTAACCCTGGGGGGATATAGCATTACACTTATTTCCTCGTTTATAAATAATAATAGTGTCTTCTTGGAGAGGAGTCAGGATTCCTTAAGAAGGTATATATGCCAGGTATCATGGTTTTATCTCCTAGTCCTTTGAAAAGACTTTCAGTCTTTCATATTTGCACAATAGAGACATTAATACACCTAAACTACCGAGATTGGTTCACATTGTCCTTCATGGGCACTTTTTTCCTTGGGAATCTCCTTACTAGACTTCCATTACTTGTAGAAGTCATCTCACCTATACCAGCAGATGAAATCATTCTATGTGGCATTTAGCAATTAAATGATATATTCCTTATGAAGATGACCTCCAGGGAGGTCAGTGTGAATGAACCAAAAGGAAGGAGGACTCATAGACTCCCAAGAAGGAAGGCAAGGCAGGCTCTGGTTTCAGAGAAGTACAAAGGAATGTGTTGGTTGAAGTGACTGGAGGTGGGTGCACAACCACACTCATCAAGCAAGGCTAAGATCTGGTCACCAAAGCCAGAGCCTGCTCTTTACTGCTAGGCAGTGGAGATCTACTTAGCTTAAGTCTCTGTATTGTATACATAAGGACAGTCTCCAGTTGTGCCCATGACTGAAAATGAAAACCTTAGGGCCAAGAATCTATTTAGGGATCACGTAGATCAACACGGTAACAGATAAATGTTTGCCTCTACCACGATAGCACAAGCATCTGGAGGCTGAGGCTCAAGTCATTTACATTCAATGGCATCATGAAAGAGGCAGCTGTGCCAACATGAGAGGCGATACGTAACCTATGTAGTTTATCAGGGTTTTCATTTCCTGCACAGATGGGCGAGATTACTAAACACTGCTCAGCCTTGAGAAACACCTGGAGTTCAAGGGCATTTTCATATTGAAACACAAGAGTGAATGGTTACAACTAAAGATCACACACGACACCAAAGCAGTATCTCTACTAAATGCAAAGGGTTGTCTCATAATTAAGATTAAAGATGCAATTGCCAAGATACTTGCATGTCCTTTCCTCCTCCTCTACTAGATGTGCTACTGGAGCAGAGAGAAAGAGCAGAAACTCGTGGAAGGCAACACTGCCTATTCCAGGAGTATTTTGAAGTATTAAATGCTAGGCTTTCTGTTTGTTTTGTTTTTAAAGTGAGGGACAGTGAGAGAGAATCAATTTTTACTTAGTTTTTCATGTGGCCTTTGCTGCTCCAAAATTTCGCTGTGTACGTGGTGCTGGGGTTTGAACTCATGTCCTTGCACATGCCAGACAAGCCCCGCGGCCACTGAGTCACTGCTCCAGCCCCTAAATTTTAGTTTCTTAAGAATCTTCATCCTGGGGTTGGAGATTTAGCTCAGCAGCAGAGCGCTTGCCTCGCACGCACAAGGCCCCGAGTTCGGTCCTCAGCCCTGGGGGGAAAAAAAAGAATCTTTATCCTTGTAGCCAGGCTCAGTAGCACACACCTGTTAATTCCAGCAATTTGGAAAGTTGAGGCAGGAGGATCGAAAGTTCAAAGCCAACTTCAGCAACTCAGTGAGGCCCTATCTCAAAATAAAATATAAAAAGGGCTGGGGATGTGGCTCAGAGGTTGAGTGCCCCTGGGTTCAATCCCCAGTAGCATTTAAAAAGAAACAAAAAACTTTACCCTCAGAACTTTTAAAGTTCATTAGGGGCTATGATTGGTTTACTCACCAAATGGATGTTGAAAGATGACATCATTGTTTGCTGGAACCTAAAGTCTAAACATTGTATTTTAACTGCATCTACTTCATCTTTACAATGCCTCTGGCAGTCTGAGGAACTAGAGAATGAATGGTGGTAGAACATTTGAATGAACCTGATATACACAAAACTATTTCCTCAAGGAATTAAATATTACGTTGCCTGAACCACCTTTTTGGCAGTACCGGGGACTGAACCCAGAAAGACTGTTTTACTACTGAATTACATCCCTGACCTTTTTACTCATTTTGAGACAGGGTTTTATTCACTAAATAACTAAGGCTGGCCTCAAACTTGCAATCCTCCTGCCTCAGCCTCCCAAGTAGCAGAGTTTACAGGTGCATGCCACCATACCCAGCTCTGAACCATTTCAGTGATATCTAAATGACAACATCTTAGGTACTGCTACAAAAAGATTCTGTACCAAGTAGAAAGAACACTCAACCAGGTGAGTTGGATTATAATACTATCTATTTGGATTTATCATCACTATCTATTTAGGCTTTAGGTTCCAAACCTGTGATTTAGATAACGTTCAGCCATTGTTTAAAAATTTTGGCTAAAAATAAAACAGTATCTTTTGCTTCCTGTAACTATAAACCAAAGATAAATTCCCCTCTTCAACAAGTCTGGGATCCACATTTATCAAAGAATGACTACAAATATGCAAGCAATACTGCCACCCAGTGACTTATCAACTCTTAATAACCATGAAATTGAACATCACACAATTTTCCTCTCTGTGAACTTTATAAACCATTTCCAATTCCACAATTGAACATTTTTAACGCAGTCATTATTGCCATTCAAATATTGACAATTTGCAGTAGTGAGCTGTTCTCAGTAGAACATGTGCTATGGATTTTAGAACAGCAAAACAGTTTGCCTAGGGGCTGGATCGGTGGCTCGGTGGTTACAGCGCTTGCTTGGCATGCGCGAGTACACGGGTTTAAACCCCAGCACCCACGTACACAGCTAAGTGTCAGAGCAACAAAAGCCATGTGAAAAAACTCAATAAAATTGATTCTGTCTCTCTCTCTCTCACTGTCCTCCTCTCTTTTAAAAAAAAAAGTTTGCCTACAGCTAATCTCAGCTATGAAACTTATCTTTACTCCAACACACTCATCCTTTCACGATAATTTAATTTAGAAGAAAGCAAAGAGATATCTATTTCATTTACTTAAGCGCAGGAATACAAAAGTCTCAAAAAGTCCAAAACACTTAAGAAGTTTTATTGAAAATGATAAAATACAGAAACACCAGATTCTCATTTTAAAGTAAAAATGATAGCATCTTCCAGACCTTTTCTAGTACTGCACCAAAAAATAAAACCAAGTTCCAGATCCAAAATAACAAATGAACCCAGTGGTAAAATTTTCTCATGGTTCTAAGCCCTACCTTATTTTTCTAAATTTTACATCATACCTGGTTCAAGAATGAGTAGCATTTTAAAAAACTGATTAATATTTGTGAGAACTGGACTTTTTATTAAAAAAAAAGAAAAAACCAAACACACACACACACACACACCCACCCTACTCAAACTCAGAGAAAATATACATTTGTTCATTAAAGCTCACCTGCTTTAGATTATTTTTTCTCTTCACACATTAGCATCTTAAGCCAATGTTTGATCCATGCTGTAAAAACTGTACAAAATGAAAAGATCGGTTTATTCCCCAGGGAAACCTTAAGGCAAAAGCAAAAGCCTTATGTTATGAAAGAAAAAAATGCAGAGGCATTGGGATGGTGGAGACGGCTCAGATGAATAAGCACCACAAGGATGATAATGAAGAAATTTTTGTACAAATATATGCAAGAAGACAAAGTCCAAAAAGGAGCATTAAGCATCCACTTTCCTGCAGAAATAATTACAATGTCAGATAATTTGACTCAGACACAAATTGTTTGGATTTTAATTAACAGAATCTCAAATTCCCCCTATGTTACCAATTATATCACAGGTTTTGAAGATATAGACCACTGATCAGAGGCCTACCTAACAATTCCCACAGAAGATAATCTTGAGTGTGTTTTGGGTCTGTCTTTGGGTCTGTCTTTGGAAAGCTGCCATCTGCCTTTCCATCCTAACACTGGGACTAGTTCAAACCCTTCTTGTTTCTGAGTTATATTAAAGCAAATTTTTTAGCACAGAGATTTCTTTAAGGCTACAAACTTTACAAGTTGGTCCCATTAAACAATGACCTCAGGGCCGGAGTTTTCAAACTGCATGAATCAAACACTTGCACATTTCAACAGAATACAGTTTACATTCATCTCTAAGTTTGAGATTAAGAACTATTATTAGCTGGTTTCCAACTGGTTTCAATACTGGTTTGAAGTTTGAATAATTTTACTGTGTAGACATTAAATATTGTTTAAATATTAAACATTAAATCTTTTCCTGACTATCCAGACAGAAATAGAGAAAGCAGAAACAACAGGCAAGAGAAGAAACAGTCTAACAGACTTGTGACTTCTACACCATCTGTAACAAGGGGAGGGATTTCAGCATGGGTTTCAAATTCAAAAATGCCTGGAAGCTGGTTTCTATAAATTCACCTCTACTTGGCAAAACCAACTCTTTTTTCCTACAAAAGAAATCATTTTCTACAAAGGGGAAAGAAATCCAAAAAATAAAAATAACTGGAGTGATCTCCTGTTGAGTGATGAAAGGGCCAGTATTACACAATTACACTCATTTAATAACTTATAGCGGATGTTCTGTAGCAGTAAAGGAATTATCACTTTACCTTACACTGAGTCCTTGCCACACAGAAGAGCTCTTCCTGAGAAATTAAAAACTTTAATCCTGGCTATTCCCAAAGGATATCTTGAGCCTGGTTTAGGTACTCAAGAAGATAAGATTTCCTGCTAGCTATCCTCTATTAACTTTTAGGCTTAATGCACAATAGTTTAAGCACCAAATTGGATTTTTCAGTAAATCTCAAATGTTACCTGCCTATACATTCTCAGTTAATCATTCACTGTTTTTGAAATTAACATTTAAAAACTCAACTTGCTAATACCATCTTACCTATAGAGGTTATCAATGATGGGTTTACCTGACACTTCACTTCCTTAGGATTAAAGGATGCTTCTCCCATAGGCATTGTGCACAATCTTTTTAACTACCAAAGTTAATTAAGCTGTAAACACTGCTGAACAACCTGGTTTATCAATTATGCAAGGGAGATGAAGGAGCAACATTAGAAAGAAAAACTTTTTCTTTGTATTTTCATTGCATCCACCGGAGGCAGAGAGGGGAGCCACAATGCTGTTACAGCTCTGTTGATCTGACAACTAACATACACATTTCACAGCCTCTATTAAATTTCTTAGGAAGAGGCTTATGCTATAAACACTTCAAACCTACAAAGCTGTGACTCCCTTCTCCTTATCTTTTTTAATTCAAGAATGTTCTCCATGTGTATGAATGGCTTACAATGAAACAGACGACTTAAGTCATCCTTACACATACAACTTCTACACTTGCCTTTGAAGAGACTATCATTCCTCTAATAAGCCTGATAGGACACTGCTTTTCCCTTAAGACAAGCTTCCTTGGCAAAAAGTTGAAGTCAATAAATGGCTACCCAATATGAGAGTCCCACCCCAAATCACAGGTGGAGATATTATTACACCCGTTTCATAAAACTTTCAAGTCCCTATGCTATGCAAGTAGGCTCATTACTAAACAGAGGAGCCTTCTAAAAATTGACAACTGTAGTGTAGAAACTGGTTTCTAGAGTTCCATCTCTTCTTCTGTGCTAGCAGCTGTTTCCAAACTATTGTAAAGAGGCATCCCTGTTTGCCGAGGTTCCAAGAACAGTTCAGTTCTCTGTGGGAAGGCAGTGCCAGCAGCTGCATGTTTAGTTTGGCTCTCTTCTGTGTAGTTCTTAGCATTAGTTGATGGCTTTGGCTTATCAGAAAGGAGTTCAGGGAGAGGTTTCCAGAGCACAAGCTCCATGGAAGGACGGCTCCTAAGATATAAAACACAGATTTTTACCAAAAAAAAATTTAGGACATGGGAGTAAAAGCTATGTATTACAAAGCTAAGTTTGGTTCCTAATACCTTACAGTTAGGAACTAATAGCATGGGGCTGGAGCAGTGGCTCAGTGGTTACGGCACTTGCATGGCAAATGCGAGGATGGGGCTTCAATCCCCAGCACGACGTACACAACGAAGTGTTGGAGCAACGAAAGCCATGTGAAAAATTAAATACAATTGATCCTATTCACTGTCCCTCTCTCTTAAAAAAAAAGAATTAATGGCTCCCAAACAGGAGATTAGGACAATACAAATAGATGTTTAGAGAGGCCACTTAAATACATAAATTTACAATTCTGTAATTTTTTTTTTTTTTGGTGGTGTTGGGGATCAAACAACTCAGGGCCTCACATATGCAAGTTAAGTGTCCTATCACTGAGCTAAATCCCCAGTCCTATGTGCAATTTTTTTTGAGATGAAAAGAGAATCAATTTTATTTTATTTGTTATCTGGTATTTGTTTTTCTGACACCTAGTTGTGTATGTGGTGATGGGGTTTGAACCTAGGAACTCGTGCATGCCAGGCAAGTGCTGTTAACTGCTGACCCACCGTTCTAGCCCCCATACAGACATATTTAACCAAACCAATTCTTGTGGTAGTCAAAGTTTCTAGGAACCAAAGGCAGGTAAGGCAAAAATAAAATATAAACAATGAAGAACACCCCCCAAAGGCTAGCTTCTGGAAAACTGCCAAGAGCAGTAGGTGTTCTGTTTTAGGCTAGAGGGCAAGGTGACCTACTTACATTTGGCTAAACTGTTTACCCTCCATCAGGGATAGGTAGTTAATTATAAACTCAAGCCAGGGTGCTAATGCAAACCTCTGTGATCTAACACCAAGCAGCAGCTGAACTTCAGTGTCAGAAGCAACAATGCCCCATTTCTAGGCATCCAAGGAGACTAGCATCCTGCAAGGTTTTTTTGGACACCTACAATGGCCCTCATTGTGTACCAAGTCTGTCTACAGTCTTTCTTAGGCAATACCTAAGTACACTTTAAAACTTGCATACTATGATAAAGTGCTTGTCTGGCATGCACGAGGACCTTGGTTCAAAACCCCAGCACCACATACACAACCAAGTGTAGGAGAAATAAAGGACAGATGAAAAATAAAGTTGATTGTCCCTTTCGTATCTCACTCTCCTGCTCTGTTTAAAGAAAAAGGAAAAAAAAAAACAAAAAAAACCCCTTGCATTCTATTTTAGGCAGTGTGTAATGACAACTTGAGAAGTTTTAGGCTCAGGGACTATAGAATTATAGAGCTAACCATTAGTTCTTATATTAATGAACCAGGCCATTTTACTTTTACTTTCCAATTTCCTTCCCTGTCCTCTGCTACAGTCACTACTCTCCTGCCAGGAGTGAGTTTGTTCTGCTCTTACTTACTGTTTCTCTGTTTCTACTCTGTTAATCCAGGCAACCAGAAAACTGACCTTATTAAATTGTTTTTTGTTTTTTTTGGTACCGGGAATTGAACCCAGGGGCGCTAACCCACTGAGCCACATCCCTAGCACATTTTATTTTTTATCTGAGTCAGGGTCTCACTTAGTTACTTAGGCCTTGCTAAGTTACTGAGGCTGGCTTTGAACTTGGGATCCTTCTGCTTCATCCTCCTAAACCACTGGGATTACAGGTGTGTGCCAATGTGCCCAGCAAAACTTTTTATTTGTTTATTTTTTCATCATACAAGGGATAGAACACAAGGTACTCTTCCACTTAGTCACACCTCAAGCCCTTTCTGCGTTTTTTATTTTGAGACAAGGTTTCACTAAGTTGCCAAGGCTGGCCTCCAACTTGCCATCTTTCTACCTTGGACTCCTGAGTCACTGGGATTATAGGGCAGTGGCATGGTTTAAATTATGCTTTAAATTAAGAGCAAAAGAGCTCTGCTGAAGGCCCTGAGAGGCTATACTCTCAGCCAAGAATATGGGCTTTAGATTGAGGCCTCTGTGATAACTATTTGGACTGCTAGGACACTTATCTTCCTTGTTGCCTAGGTCTCTGGCATTTCTAGAAAACAGAACCAGATAAACCAGCAGTTTCAAAATAGGTCTCCTATATTCTACCACAAGAATTTAAGAGAATGGACTCTTTCTTGCCAGTTTTCCTTTTCCTAAATATTAAACTGTAGTGCAAGTTGGGGCTGCAAAAGAACCCAGGAGGCAAGGTGGCAAGGTAGCCCCTCCTGTATATTTCAAACTCTTGCTTTGTGCTTGCCCAAATAACTAAGAAAAGGCCTGTCTCCAACCTGGGCTAAATACAAATCCACTATGCTTTCACTTGCCTGGTGGTCAGAAGATGAAGAGCTGACTACGACAGGATGAGCAGTGTCTAGACTATATACTGGATTTTCCCTCCAAGAATCGTAATTAAACAGAAACCAGTCATCAAAACTTACATAGATTCAATCATCTTCTTTGTAAAGACTTCATCAAATTCTCTCTTCAAACCTGTTTTCATGGTGTCAGAAAGTACAAGACTGGGGAGATGGTTAACATTTCTGTCAGCTTCGACTTCTTCATCTTCGTCAATTATTCTAAACAAATTAAGGCAGGAACAGGGAAAAATATTTAGTCAAGCTATTATATATTCTTCTAGTAATCAGACAACATTCAAAAAATAAAAAAGGCTAAAAACAATAGGTGCTGTAGCAAAAGATCAAATTAGACTATACCTTAGTTAAAAAAGTGACCAAATGATGCTAATGATAAAAGTATATACAGTAGAGTTGTTTACCTTTCAATTTAATCAAAAAGTTTTACAAGGGGCTGAAGCGGTGGCTCAGCAGTTTCAGCGCTTGCCGGGCAAGCACGAGGACCCAGGTTCAAACCCCAGCACCACGTACACAACTAAGTGTTGGAGCAACTAAGGCCATGTGAAAAACTAAATAAAGTTGTTTCTTTCTCTGTCTCTCTCACTGTCCCTCTCTTTTAAAAAAAAAAACAAAAAAGTTTTACAAACTAGGGCTGGAGCAGTGGCTCGGCGGTTGTGGCACTTGCCCAGCATGCACGAGTACATGAGTTCAAACCCCAGCAACAGACCAATGAAAGCCACATGAAAAACTAAATAAAAATTGTTTCTCTCCCTCTCACTGTCCCTCTCTTTTAAAAAAAAAAAAGTTTTGCAAACAATGGAGTAAAATCTAAAGAATGTGTCCCAGAGAACTACCTGATAAACCAAAATAAGTATTTGTAGATAGTAAATAAAAATCACTTTAACATTTAAAGGGTACACTTTGAATTCCCTGATTTTTAAGTCTTTGAGGCTGAGGTTCACGGTATCACCAAATGGTCAATCAGACTAGCTTTAAAGAGGAGACACATTACATAGAAACAGCATCAACCCAGCTACATGTACTATCCACTGACCTGTCCTCAATCTCCTGAAGCCTCCTTCGGGCAACTTCACACTGTGGTTCTCCAGTTGTCTGATCCATTTCTTCAAAAACAGCATCTAACATTCCAGGTACAGAAAGGCCACTAGTGCATGGAGTTACTCCATGACCCTCTACATCCTGATGAGTACAGAGAATCCAATCATTAGGACCAGCACAAAGGTCTGCTTCTGTGAGTCGTTTCTTTCTTACTGGACACCTTGAGAAAAGCGAGGAGGAAAGAAGGAAGGAAATTCAATAAGAATCCTAATTAATATAAGTGAAATGTGTATTACCTCCACCTGTAACCAAAGATTATAAAGATGGAAAATCACGCCCTCCTTGGTCATTCTCAGCCTTCCTAGGACCCTTTTTTCACCAATTTAGCACCTGCAAGATTTTACCTTTTAATATTATGAGCATTCAATGTGGCAACTTATAAGTTATCCCTAGTTACTTGGTTCTGGAAAATCAGGCAGGAAGCAAAGAACCAAAATTGACAAAGTAGCAATTCAGCACTGGTCCTATTGCTGCTGTTCCCTCAAACATATGGGGAAGTGGTCTTGCACACATCCTATATTTCTTTAGGGCAAAAATGTTTGTGTTACCTGGTATGATCCAAGTATTACAAGTGCAAGTGATAGCACTGATTTCTTCTTTCTGCTAAAATGTCAGCAGCTGTCATTTGTCTCTTAGTCCACTTTTCTCCTATCTTCTAACATATTACCCTCCATTTCCTGGACAAATTTGTACTTTACCTTAAATTTCAACAAATTCAACTTCTTTCTTTTGTAAATTTGGAAACTAGGACCTAGAAAAGTAAAACTCACCTCTCCAAAGTATCACAGAAAGGTAATGAGTTGTGTGTTAGGGTCCAAACCACAGAGCTCCTGAGTCCTACCTCTCTGCCATTTTCATTAAATCTCCCTTAGAGAAGGTTCAACTACTTGTTCAAGCTTTCACTGACAACTACTAGTTCAAGAGTTTACGGCATGCCCAGTGTTTAACTGAAAGCTATCTGAAGCAAGTAAAATAGACAAGTGGCCCTAAGTACTTCATTGCTTGGGTATTAGCAAGTTCAATGTCAAGACCAGAACACAGCTTTGTAACCAAAAAGATAATGCTTCTGATTTGTTAAATCAAGGGTCAAAGGAAGTTGCATGTATTTTATAAGGGAAATTTTCTATTCCGTGTTAAGACTGAAAATCAACATTAAAATCTCTGGTAATATAAAATCTGTCAATTAATGATGCTCTCTTAAGCTGGGTGCAGTGGTACACGCCTATAATCCCAGTGGCTTGGGAGGCTGAGGCAGGAGTTCAAAGCCAGCCTCAGCAACTTAGGGAGGCCCTAAGCAACTTAGTAAGACCTTGTCTCAAAAAATAAAAAGGGGGGCTGGAGCGGTGGCTCAGTGGTTTCGGCGCTTGCCTGGCAAGCGTGAGGACCCGGGTTCAGGCCCCAGCACCACGTACACAACTAAGTGTTGGTGCAACAAGGGCCATGTGAAAAGCTCGATAGAGTTGTTTCTCTCTGTCTCTCTCACTGTCCCTCTCTCTTTAAGAAAAAAAAAAAAAAAAAAAATA
>PVKS010038844.1:0-17653 GCA_004027875.1 Aplodontia rufa | reverse complement strand
TCTATATATCGATATATATATATTGATTATATATATATCGATTTTTTTTATATATATATATATGTATATGTATAATCTACCATGGAATTCTCCTCAGCATTTAGAAACAATGATATTGCAGCTTTTGAAGGTAAGTGGATGGTGGTGGAAGAAATCATGTTGAACGAAGTTAGCCAAACCCAGAGAGTCAAGGTTCGAATGTCTTCACTCATCTGTGGAGATTGGAGCTAGACCCAGGCCTGTGTGAATGGAGGTCAACTCTCATGTATTAGACCCAGCAAAGGCATAGTAACACATAACCTTCATACAATCATAGAGATGTATAGGGAAGGAGAGGGGAAGGGTAAGTGGGGAGGGGTAAAGGTGGGAGAATAGGGTGGGATCTAGGTGGTAAATCTAATTTAAGAATATATACATGTCTTATTGTTACATTGGATGCATTTATTATTATACAATAACTAACTTTCTTAAGAAAAAAGAGTACTGAATTATATAGTCTTTGAAGTTAGAGGCAGGTATAACTTATTAAATAAATTGATAAGAAACCATCTCTGGAGGTCATTGTATTAAAACAGTTGTTTTGAAAAAGTAAAAAAAATTATTCTATTAGATATTTTTTAATTTGTTATCTAAGCTGAAGTGATTAGCTTACTTCACATTAGAAGAAAATACATTCTTCTATAACATGGTATATACCAAAAAAAGCTTGCTTTCTGAAAATCTTCACACTTGCAATAATAGGACTTATAAGAAAATCGTATTATGACTACACCACTCAGAATGTATGTCACTTTATATTCAGAGCCCTTAGGGAACAATAATTGGGCTTTCAGACAGAATTTGGACAGCATAGGTTCTTGGCTGCTTTAAGAGATACAAAATCTTGCAAATACAAGCATAGTACACTGGAAATACTTGCTGAGGATGCTGAGAGAACACAGGTGCAAGTGGAATTATGAGCAGAAGTGTCTTGCAAGGTCGAGGTGAGACCAGACCCTCTGTGTAATTCTTTCAGCTAAAAGAACTCAAAGGTCTCCTTGCCTTTGGAGGACAGTGGAGGGATATTTTCTTTCTTGGTAAAGACTAACCTTTAGGGTTCTTCTTGCCTAGGAAAAATTCTCACAGGAGCCAACGCAACAATGGTGCACATTGTTATTCCTGTTATGTTCACCGATTGCTTATGAATGGATGGGTGTTCACAGAAACACAGGTCACAGCCTAAAAGGCTGGGAGGAACTTCGCTGGAAACATTGCCAGTTCTGTTTCTGCTGTGCAGCAGAATGCTGAGCATGACTCTTCCACGACAATTAGATAGCCTCTGAGCAGAGACAAGATGCTTTACCATAAAGGAATTGTCAAATTGTTGACAATGGTTATCATCTTCTGTCGTCCTTTGATGACAGCTTACTGATGGTGTTTATCAGACCTAATAATGGCTAAATATTAGTTGCTATAAACTACAATATGGATGAAATCTCATTTTTTTAAAGAGAGAGGGACAGTGAAAGCAAGAGACAAAGAGAATCAATTTTTATTTAGATTTCCATGTGGCTTTCATTGCTCTGACACCTAATTGTGTACATGGTGCTGGGGTTTGAACCTGCATTCTCGCACATGCCAGGCAAGCGTTATAACTGCTGAGCCACCCTGCAAGCTCATTCTTAGACAAGGGAACAATGATTTCATTGCCTAAGAAAGGGAACACATTTTTTTCTATATATTAGTTTCCAATACCTAAACCAATATAAAGTTCAAGCCTTGAAAAAGTGGAATTCATTTAAATAAACTCTGATGCCAACTATTTCCCTGGGAATATGCGTCTCTTATTTTTCCATTAGGAGTCCCGAGTGTACCCAAAAGGGAGGAAAGAAGTTTTACTGCATGCATTAGAACCATGTATCTAGCATGAAGTATAGTAGTGACTTTCTTCTAAGCATTATTATTAAGAAGAAAATTGAACGGTGGGTTGGAATAGGGTTTAGAATATTTTTTAGCTCATTACCCTCTCCTTAATATTACCATGGAAGGACATGGAAACACCTATGAGATTTAATTTCAGTTTATACATTTTCCTAGCTGTTATTAAAGCCACGCTTGAGTAACTCTTTTTAATAAAGAAAAGCATCCTTAGCATTAAATGATCATAAGACTTGATGCTACATTGAAATTTCAAGGTAAACCTGCTTAATTGTATTTTGGAGGTGGAGTCATTATTAAGAACTCCACACAGATTTCCACACTATTCATTTCTATCTTTACAGTTCATATAATTTCAAATAAATACATAGAATCTTGTGCAGATAGCTTAAAATTATTTTAATCCTGATGAGAGCTTCTCTTTTACTACTGTTCTGTTCTGTGATTATTCTTCAACTTTCCAGCTGGAGAAATTTATAATGAGTACTGTATTTTTTTAATAGAGAGGGAGGGGGGGCATCATTTTATTTAGTTTTTCATGGGGTTTCCATTGCTCCAACACTTTGTTGTGTGTGTTTCGTGCTGGGGTTTGAACCCATGTCCTTTAGCATGCCAGGCAAGTGCTGCAACCACTGAGCCACTACTCCAACCCTGCAGTGAGCACTTGTGTAAAAAAACAACACATACAAAACACCCAAAGTCTTTTTCTAAAGTTTTTATTTGTTTACTACACTCTTAAGTACTTGATTTCCTCAAAGAGGGAAAACTAAATTAAATTAGCTTGATGCGGAGATGTGTTCTAGGAGCCACTACTTCTTGTTCTTTGTCTTTATGACATGGACGTGCTACATCTTTTTTGAAACTCCTTGTTTTTTTAAAAATATTTGTAACACAGTTATATCTATCTTCTTTTATTTACTGTGTTTGGTGTTTAACCACTGGGCCATATCCCCAGCTCTTTTAATATTTTATTTTGAGACAAGTTCTTGCTAAATTACTTAGGGCCTTGCTAAGTTGCTGAGTCTGGCCTCAAGCTTGCAGTCTTTCTGCCTCAAACTCCCGGATTGCTGGAATTACAGACATGCACCACTGTGCACTGCAGATATCTATCTTCTAAATGTCTTCAAATTATCCTATGGATTGTAATTTTATCTCTTACTCAATATTTACATGGAAAGGTATTAACACTGTTACAAGATTCTCTCAATATATCTTTGGTTTCTTACCTTGTTCATTCTTTCATCTTTTGCTTATAGTGTATGAGTTTGTATATGACCAATGCTTGAAAATACAGATTTTTGGACACTTTCTGTTTGGTCTCAAATTCAATTGCAGTTAATTGCCAATTAATTTCCACACACTTATGCATAGACACATGTATGACTTCACACAATTTATAGGCTGTATTGAGAATGACAAATGCCTTCAAATGTTGAATCCATGAAGATGTTTCTCTATTTGAATTAAGATAATCTTTAATTTCTCTCAATAATATTTTGTTTTTCAGTATATAAGTTTGTGAGATTTTTATTAAAGGTCCTCTTGGGCATTTAGTGATTTTGATACTGTACATAAATAATTTCTCAAATGTTATTGTTAACTTTTGTTGTCAGAATACAGAAACTAAATTGCTTTTGTTTATTGACTTTATACCCATCATTATCATTAAATTTGCTTTTTACTTAAAATAGTCTGTGGGTTGATGTTTGATTTTTCTATGTCGATAATCATAAGTGTGTCCTCTGTAAATAATGATTTTATTTATTTATTTATTATTGATTTATTTATTTTAGCCTGATTGCACTGACTGATACAACATAAAGGTGTTATGGTTAGGATATGAGCTCATGTCCCACAAAAGATGATGCAGGAATGTTCAGAGGTGGAATGGTTAGATTATGAGAACTGTTATCTAATCAGTGGGTTATTCCATTTGATGGATTGATATTTCAGTTGGCTTAATGGGTGCTAACTATAGGCAGGTAGGTAAGCCTGGAGGAAGTATGTCATTGGTGGCTGCCTTTGGGGTGTGTGGTTTGTCCCTCCTGTGCAGTGTGCTCTCCAAGGTCTCTCGCACAGCACACTTGCTCCCTCACATCCCCTCTCTCTTCCTCTCACTCATGTTTTCTCTTTCTCTCCCTCTCTCCCTCCCTCTCTCTTCCTCTCTCTCTCCCCCTCTCTGCCTCTTTCTCTCTCCTTCCCACTCTCTCTTCCTTCTCCTTTCCCTCTCTCTTTTTCTCTTCCTCTCTCTCTCCCCCTCTCTTCCTTTCTCTCTTTCTCCCCCTTCCCCACTCTGCCTCTTTTCTATCCCTCTCTCTTTTTCTCTCTCTCCCTCCTTCTCTTCTTCTCTTTCCTTCTCTCCCTCCTTCTCTTCCTCTTCCTCTCTAATTCCCTCTCCCTTTCTCTCTCCTTTTCTTTCTCTCTCTCCCACTCCCTATCTCTCTCTCTTTCCCTCCCTCCTTCTCTCTCCCCCTCCTTCCTGGCTGTCAGAAGCTGAGCAGTTTCCCTTCACCACACCCTGCTACCATGATGTTTTGCTCTACCTTGGGCCCAGAGCTGTGGAGTTCGCAGACATGGACTGAACCTCTGACACCAGGAATCAAAACTTTTACTCCACTAAGTTGGTCTCGTTGGTGCTTTGGTCAGAGCAATTAAAAACTGACTAAAACATAAGGTGGCGCAGAAAGGACTCACTTCCTCTTCTTAATCTGATTTAAGATAGGAAATTTTAGTTTAAGGATGGTTTCCTTAAACCATCCTTATTTATTAAATTTTTTAAATTTAAATTTATTAAATTATTTATTAAATTATTTTTCTGGGTCTGCTGAAATAGCTCCATTTCTCCTTTGTTCTGGCTTTACATGTTGGGCATGAGAACTGAGACCAGACATCACAGTGTACGTGTGGCAGTGGACAGCTGTCATAGGATAGGTAGGAGGGTCCTACCTATAGAGCAACGTCCAAGAATAAAGCACCGGGCCAGTGAAGGACAAGGACAACATGCTGGGAGTAACAGTGGAACTATTCTCAATTCCATAAAATACTCCCAATGAGGTGTACTTTAATGCTTCAGAAAACACTCCAGGTTAAAATATGGATCTTTATGTAATGATCCTGAATTAAGAATATTGATTAATGGTCTCAATCAATAAAGACAAAACTTTCTTAGGTAAATAAGATTAAACTTACTAGTCATGTTAGATTGAAATTCAAATAAACTAGAATAAATAAATCAATTATTAAGTTAGTTGGAATCTAACATAATTTCATTATCAATAATTTTATACACACTAGTCCTTTAGCACATAGAATGAGAGACTATATATTCAAAGGCTCTGGCTAAATGACTATTTTAATTTTCTTCCAGAGAGGAGTACTTATTAAGAACAAATAAGATGAAGGATATACTCCCTTGGTTATTTACAAATATTAGAAATAGTGATATAAATTCTGCTTTCTTTCTAATGGTGATAGATTGATTAATACACATATTTAATAAATATATAATGCTATAACAACATAAGGGATTGCTATTATTACTGCTAAAACAGCTAGCCATGCTCATGCTCCAGGTGATGGCAATAAACAAAACCATCCTTATCTTCTGCAGAGAAGCTACGGGAGTAAGGGGTTTGGGATTGGATTTGATCAGATACAGTGTGAGATCCAGATAAGCTGTTGATGATAGTTGCTGGTCTGCATTTTCACAGACAGACTGGTCAACACTGAAGAAGTAATGAACTCTAGGTGGAGAACAAAGGTCTAGTGAAGCATTTGATGATGAACTGAAACATAAAGTTCTCCCTAAAACTCACATTAATCTCAGCACACCCAGACTTCTTAACTTTGCTGACATGGGAAAAGCTAATTTTATGAAATTAAATATGCGTTAGAGTCAGAGAGACTGAAGGAGTCCAATCCAAGTTCAGTTTAGTAGGGTTTGGAGCAGAGGCATCCAGAGGTTTGCTTCTTAACGAGGTGACCAGGGGTGGCGTGAACACATGTATTGATTTGCCTGGGACTGAGGGGTTTCAGGCAACAAGGAACTTCAATTCCTAAACTGATATAGTCCCTGATAAACTAGGACAGGTGATCACCAAGCAGGACATTCCTGAGAAAGAAACTGTGGCACAGCCTTGAACTACACTGGCCGTTTAAGTAAAACCTGACAGCTCTTTCAATTCCACCTTCTACATCTCACGCAGAGTTTTTCCATGGTCAATCCTACCACAAACAAAGGGGGATTCTTGAAAACATGATTTCCATTTAGCTAAATTGACAAAGTGGAGCTGCCTCTCCTGGGAGCCACTTGGAATTCCTTTGGTTAGATTCTGGAAGAGTGTAACTTCTGCTACATAACAATTTTTTGCAGCACGTTCATAAAAATACAGCTTCTCTGAACTGAGAATATATCTAACTAATTTAAAATGAGGCATAAGTGTTTTAACAAAATGTTGATAGTAGCTGGCAATATATGAGTCATTTCTGTAAAATAATTTAGCATAACAAAATAAGTAGATGCTTATTTTAGATAGTGAATTCAAGTATATTGCCTCATCAATATTTCCTTCATTAGTTTCAACTACTTGCTTGTATTTAGACACCAAATAATAAATTTAAAGATGCTTTGTGATTCTCACAGATAATGGATTTGTTTCTCGTCTTGTCTTCTGTGACTTTAAGTGCCTCTAACAAATTTCTTTCTGCTGTTATGGTTATGGTGTATAAAGAAGCCATCTATCATTTAGAAACGATAGTGTGACCTTTTCTCTAAATATAAATGATCCGGATTATCCATTGATTTGTTATTTTAATGTTCTATTATCTTCCATCCTAAACGGGAGAACTTTCTTTCGGAATATCATGCCATGAAGAAACTATCATAGGACTTGACTTTATCATTTTAACCTCCACGAAAATCTTCACTCTTTCAAGACTCTAACTTTTCCATAATGTAATTATTATCAGGTTAATCTAGTCTTCATTCCAAAACCAGTCTTCGTTGTTTTGTCAATTTTGGAGAACACAATCCCTTTCAGGAAAAAAAAATTGCTAAAGGTTGAAATGTCAGTCAGCCTCAGTTGCTCCGTAAGATACTGTGGAGGTGCAACAGGTGTGGATGCAACGTAACTAGAACTGTCATTCATTGTCATCGGGAATACAAGATGATGCTGTCACTCTGTATTTTCTTATGAAGTTAAGCAAATACTTCTCTTATGATGCAGCAATTTTATTCCTGACTTTTTATCTAGAGGAATGAAAACATGTGTGTTCACACAGTGTCCTCCTTTCTATCCTCTATAATCCCATTCTACATTCTCCTCTAACTCCTTGCAACCTGTATTTTGTTCTGACTTGTTCTAGGTATTTTTTTTTCCAGAATGTTGTATAAGTGCAATCCTATAACCCTATATTTCACTAAGGTTTGAGGCTGGACTCTTTCACCCCAACTATTGCCTTTATAACTCATCCAAATTACTGCACATATCAATAAATCACTTTTCTGCTTTCTGAAGAATATTTTACTGAATGGAAGAGTGAGCACTTGGTACCCATTCACTCATTGAGAGACAAGTGAATTGTTGTTGGTTTTTAGAAACTGCATAGCTGCTGTAAGCATTAAGGTGCAGGTTTGTGTAACATTAATTCCTTTATTTGGAATTGGGGATTGAATCTAGTGATGCTTAACCATTGAGCAAAATCCCTATCCCTTTTAAATTTTTATTTTGAGACAGCGTCTTGCTAAGTTATTAAGGTTCTTGCTAAGTTTCTGAGGCTAGTTTTGATATTGGGACCCTCCTGCCTCAGCCTCCTGATCTGCGAGGAGTTCAGGCATGTGCCACACACCCAGTTCCCTTTTATCACTGAGTCTCATTTTTAGATGTGATTGTACCCTAGTTTGTTTAAACATTCATTCACTGAAAAACATTTGTGTTGATTCTGGTGTTGGTATATTCAGATCAAATCTTAGGTACATATACTTGAGTTTAGATGTTTTTATAACTCCGGAAGAAGTGCCCAAATGTGGCATTGCTGGATCATATGCTGGGTACATATTTGTTGTTTTTAGAAACTGCTATGTCATTTTCCAGAATGACTTAACATTGTATATTCCCACCAATCACTGAGTGATTCAGCTTTTCTAAATTCTCTCTCAAATATGGTACTGTCAGTATTGCTTTGTAATTCTATTCTTTTTTCCTTGTGGTTTTAATTTTCTTTTCCCTATTAGGTAATTGGATTGAACATTTTCTCATACGTTCATTTCAGTATGTAGCTCTTCCTGGGGAAAATGTCTTTTCAAGCCTTCTATTTTTTAAATTGAGTCATTTATTTTTTATTGTTCATTTTCAAGAGATTTTTATATATTCTGGATATAAGGCCTTTGTCAAATAGTGATTTTCTACCATTCTGTAGCTTGTCTTTTCATTTTATGAGTTCTTTACTTTATAGCGTAAAAGTTCTTTTAATATTAAGTTCAATTTATTATTTGTTTTTTATGTGAATTTTGATTCTGTTGTCATTAATCAACCTTTCCCCAACTTCACTTTCTCTTTTTTCTCTGGCCTCTGGTGATGACACTTCCACTCAACTTCTATGGAATTAACTCTTTTAGGTCTCATATGAATGGGCTCAGGCCATACTTGTCTTTATATGTCTGACTTATTTCATATAACAGAATGATTTCCTATTCTATCCATGTTATTATGAATGACAAGATCTCATTCTGGTTTCTTTCTTGGGGGGTGAAGATTATTCTATTGCATGAATAGCATACATTTTATCCATTTATTCTATCCATTCATCACTTGATGGTCACAGACTATTCCTTTTCTTGGCTATTGTGAATAGTGCTCAGATGGATATGGAAGTTTAGATGTCTCTTCAAACACATGGAATTCATTCAGGTATGTACACAGTAGTGGAATTACTAGATCACATAGTAATAAAAAGATTTTTTATTTTTGGAGAATGCTCTGAACTGTTTTCTATAATGACTGAACTAATTTGCATTCTCACCACCACTGTGCAAGAGACGCATCCTCACCAGCACTGTCTTTAGTCTTTCTGGTATTAGCCATTCTTACTGGGGTAATATGACATCTCACTGTGGTTTGGGTTTGCATTTTCCTGATGATTTGTGATGTTGAACATTTTTTAATGTGTGTGATAGCCATTTTTATGAATGGTTCTTTTAAAATACCTGCTTAGATCTATTGCCCATTTTTTATTGAGTTATTTGTTTTATTACTAGTGACTTTTTGGAGTTTCTTATATATTCTCAGTATCAACCACGTGTCAGATGTATACACTACAAATATTTCCCATTCTGTAGGTTGTCTCTGCACTCTATTGTTTCTTTTGCTGCACAGAAGTTAGCTTTTGGAACCCGATTTTTCTGTTTTTGTTTTTGTTTACTGTGCTTTGGGGTCTTGTCAGAAAAAAGTATCCTTATCCAGTCAAATGCATTGAGTATTTCCCTTACGTTTTCCTATAGCAGTTTCACATTTTCAGATCTTGAATTTAAGTCTTTATTCCATTTTGAGTTGATTTTGATTTTTATAAAGAGTGAGAGTTAGGGATCTAACTTCAGTCATCTGAATGTGTATATCCAATTTCCCCAGCACCATTTATTAAAAAGACTATTGAAGGGGGCTGGAGTGGTGGCTCGGTGGTTACAGGGCTTGTCCAGCATGCGCAACTACACGGGTTCAAACCACAGCACCCACATTCAAAACTAAGTGTCAGAGCAACGCAAGCCATGTGAAAAACTCAATAAACTTGATTCTGTCTGTCTCTCTCTCATTGTTCCCCTCTCTTTAAAAAAATAAGTAAAGAATATTGAACAGGCTATCTGTCCTTTAATTTCTCTCTCTCTCCTCTCTCTCTATATATATATTATATAATAAAATATATATGTTATATTAGTTAAAATGATTATTAGTAAACATTAGTAGTGTTTTATTACAGAAACATTTCTTGAATAACAGAATGGAATTCCACAATATTGAGATTTTGCAATGTAGTGAACCTTTTCAACAGTATATATATATATAGCTGAGAGTGTAGTTGTTATTATAATTTATCTTATAAAACATCTCTACCAGCCTAATTTTTATAATTAGTTTGAACATTTCATGGCACATATTATTTTATGTAAAGTACAGAATTTCTACATTCCCAGATTTTCCTGTTTATTTTCATCTTAACAAGGTAGGTGCATTTATTCTTATCTGTATGTCTGTATGTATGTATCCCTACCTATGGCATGCTGTTCTATTTCAGATATACATAGACCTCTACACATGTGCTTAGAACTCATAGGATTTATTATTGTTATTATTATTATTAGTAGTAGTAGTAGTACTGGGGATTGAACCCAGGGTGCTCTACCACTGAGCCACATCCAAAGCCCACTTAATTTACTTATTTTTGTTTTGAGACAGAGCCTTGCTCTTTCTTATATCTGACAACTTAAATTTCTGGATGAGTCATAAGTTTGGACAAGTTAAAATAATAATGTTAAGTTTGTTAACCAAACAGCAGAAGAAGATTTCAAAACTTTATTGACACCATTATCAAAGCAATAATTCATATATTTTCTTAATCTTATCAGTTCTTAAACTGAATCAATGTCCTTTCATTTAGTCTGTGTCTTTCTACCAAGGAACTCAGTTTTACTTTCTTTCCTATGGTGAAGATAAAATAATGTACATGCCAATTCTACAAACTCAAAATTTCATTAGAAGAAAAAAATGTAAAAATAATGTCGAGGATAAATCATTGCTTATACAGATTTTTTAAAAATATATGGATAACAAAGAAACTACTGGAGTATTAGGGAATGATTAACTTGTGTCATACTACTTACCTCTTTACTGATTCATTTGAAGCTATTTCCTGTGGTCAATAAGCAACCTACTGGGTGCAGTTAGGATCTTGGACTTGGCAGTGAGGGAAAGATATTGTTTTTCTTCCATAGTTGTGTAGTTTGAAAAATATTTAAGCACTAAATATAATTTTTAAAGATAACTGTCTTTTTTTGAGAGAGAGGGACAGTGAGAGAGAATCAACTTATTCAGTTTTCACTTGGCTTTCATTGCTCTTACACTTTGTTGTGTATGTGGTGCTGTGGTTGGAACCTGTGTGCTTACATATGTCAGGCGAGCAACATAACCACTAAGCCACCGCTCCAACCCCTTAACTAAATTTTGATAATTATAATTTTACTGTTTTGACATTATTTCAGATGTATTCTTTATCTCAGGGGATCATTCAAGGTTATTGATGCTCTAGGTTAAGCAGACTAGTATGATAATTTCTGGTTTGTTGGTGTTTGGAGAAAATGTGTACTCAGAATCTCTCTAGATATAGACATTCATCAACAGAGGAAAGTTCAGGAAAAACATTATTTGTTAGCTCTGTTTTCTGTGATTCTTGATGTGATTTTATTTCTTGCTTCTCTTCTGAGAAGAAACAAACTGTGGCAAAGAGACAATATTAGTTAAAACGATTATTAGTAAACATTAGTAGTGTTTTATTACAGAAATATTTCTTTAATAATAGAATGGAATTCCACAATATTGAGATTTTGCAGTGCAGTGAACCTTTTCAACAGTATGAAACATAATCATGTTGAGTAAAAGCTCTTATATAAAAGCAACCTAAAACACATGTATTGGTGTAGACCTCAGCAATGCATTTACAAAGACATTTTTTTGAAAAACAGGTAAATAGGAGTTGAACATTGTATGGCAGTTTCCATGTCATAAATCATAGAAGAAGAAGTAAATAGCATCAAGAATAACCAAGTAGCTACTATTTTTGAGAGTTCACTAAATGTTACATGCTGTATAAATTTATCATGTGCTTTCTAATACTCAGAATAACAATGGAACATTTTACAGATAAGGAAAATAAGAATTAGACCAACTTGTTACAGCCATAAAATTGCTAGCGTGAGTATTTTATGAGTGGTGTCAACACAATCCAACACTAGTGTGCAATAGAAACCACTACTTCTCAGAGCACATGGAAGGGGGAGAGAAATCTACATCAATCATATAATTTCTGAGAAAAGTAAGGCTTTAAAAAGGGTGGCAAAGACAAAATATATGACTAGAATTGAAACACAGAGATGACTAAAGATTAGGGCTTTACGGATGAACAGAGTTTTATTTAGAGGATGAAAAGAGGACCGACATTCCAGGGAAATCAATAAAATGAATAAGATACATGAAAACATGGATTTATCTAGGGAGGTCAGGAAATACTTTTGGTAGGAGCGATGAATTCACCATTTATATTATTTCTTTAAGCAAATTTTCAAATTTCAAAAATCTGATAGCTTTGATATTTTATAATTCAATGACAAAGTGAAGATTGGATTCAGATGCAAACAGTTTAAAACATTGCGTAATAAAGTACCATATTAAAATTGATGACTAAGGGCTGGAGCGGTGGCTCAGCTGTCAAGGTGCTTGCCAGGCATGCACGAGGACACAAGTTGGAACCCCAGCACCACATACCCAACAAAGTGTTGGAGAGCCACATGAAAAACTAATAAAAACTAGTAAAAATGATTGTCTCTTTCTTTCTCTCCCTATCTCTCTCTCTCTCAAAAAATTGATGATTAATAGATGATTTTAACATTAATCGAGAGGGAAATGAATAATATATTCTGAATATTTTGGCATACTATCTCCTTTCTTCTTAACCGTTTAAGGATGTCTTCTATTTCATGATAAGGATACTCAGAGACAGAAAATTTGCCCATTGCCATATATCTACCTATCAGAAGCAAGCAATTCTAAGTCAGTTATTTTGGGAGCCAGCACAAATTAGATATTTGTAGAGGCTTACAGCTGTTTCTCACATGTTTTTCAGCCAATCCTACATTTTACAAGAAAAATTACAAAATTCAATGGCTAAAATATTTTCACTTTAGAAATTGGCATTGTATTACTAAGTCTTGATTTTTGAGACCAAAATAATAAAAATATATATGTAAGCACATTACTTGTGATTGAATGAGTCATTGCATGAGGGATAGTTATCAGTATATCTCTGGCATTAAAATCTATTTATTGATTGTTAGACAGAAAATATTTCAGAGAAAGTTGCTGCTGTGCTGTTTCAGTATATCACGGTATCCTTGATGGTTTTTTATTCCATACTGTCTTGTAATCAAGAAAAGTGCAAACATTTCGTATAGCCAGGCAGCTTGATATTGGATTTGGACTGCACATTTGATGGGATTCAATTGTACAGGTGTTTGCACAACAAACGTGGGATATTACATATATTGCTTTTCTGAAATGTACTTTTTAGATTTCAGTTTCTGAGGGGAAAGATTGCACAGAGGTGGATTTAAAAGTAAGGAAGCCAGAGAAATCAATCAGAGACTCCAGAAATCTCTTTCCAAGTCAGATATTAGAGATTGAACAAGAAAGTCCATAGTACTTAAGTAAACCTACAAAAAAATTTATTTGGGGTGAAGCATTATTTTTTAAAGTACTGGAATAAAGTTATTTGATTGTAAAATTTTAGTGCACAGCCATAGATCAAAACTACACAGGTGGGTGGGAATATTCTTTGCATCTAGTGTCGACTTCTAGAGAACAGTACTTTGGAGAGTTGAGAGTGGGAAGGTCCCACTTCTAGCTTGGTGCTGCTAATTCTGCACTCTATTCTTGGAATTAAACACTCTGAACACAGAAGACCAGGATTCTCATCTGCAAAACAGATCATTGTCAGTTGGTATGTTATTGCATCAGTTGACTGCAAACATTTCTACAGAACCATTTTTTAAATTCTAGATAGCTATTGAAAATGCGTTTTATTATTATTAGAGCTAATACCTGTAGTTTATGGAATTTGTCAGCATATGAGTTTGGGGAAATCTCTTATTGCAGGTATTTCCTTCATTGTCTGTCTTTCTGTACAATATCAGAGATTGTCTATCCAACTCCAAGATGATTATGGAAAAACAAAGACACTATTTCTCTGTCACTGCCTTCAACTTGGGATTTTCTTCTGGGAAACTGAGTCTGGAATGAAATAAATGTAAAGAATGAAAATGTAATGAAATGAAATGAAAAAAATGTAAAGAAATTTACTACAATAAAAGATGCTTATATTAGTAGATGAGTTTCCCTCGAAATTAAATAGCATTTGCATAACTTGTGTAATAAAATTTCTAAAAGGATACAAATTGCTTAAATAAGGTAAGAAAAAGTTCTTAGGTCTTTAAAAAGTATCAGTGCTATTTGGTGAGGAAGCTTGGAAGTAGAGACTATTACAGAAAGATATTGAATTAAGGTGATTACATTGTTTCTCTTTTTTATATTTTAAGTCAACAACTATTCTGAAATATTTGAGAAAAGTAAACAACCTGAGTAGCCTTAGGGGAAGATTTGTGTCAATAAATTGCTTCCTTAGCATTCTCATGGATATATTTAATTGCATTACAGTAGGAAATAATATTGTTGCAAATTAGAAACTGCAATAAGCTGTTTTTTCAGATTTAATTTTCATTATGAAAATATGGTTATTTTCACATCTAAATTTGCTTTTATTTCCCTGATTTAAAAAACAAGCTCCAGGAGAGGTGAGTTGGGCTCACTGAAAGTATCTATAACTTCATGGAAGAATGGTTCACATTTATAGCCTGCAAAACAACTGAACTAAAAAATCTGTTCTCTTTCTGCTGATTTACTTTCAGTTTAATGCTATGTTATCATATCCTCTCATACTTTTACAGTCCAGGGTAGTTTTAGGTTAATGTACATTTAATGAAAAGTGAAGTGGATGGTGTGGGGTTTTTGCAAATATATGCAAATGTAATGGCAATCTCCCAAGTGAATTGTCTCAATATTACGCAGAGAGATTTCTACAGCACAGTCTGATAGTGCTAAATTGAAGAAGGCAAGATTTTAAATTCATGGTGGGTTTGACGTGAGACAAAACAAGTTTCGTTGAAGTCTAATGTCTTGTTTCAATAGACCCTGCCCTTGGTCACAAGCAAGTGAGGCTCAGGAAAAAGGATTGGGTCAATATTGCTTCTTCCTTGAGACCAAAAGCATTTTCCGTTGCTATGTAGAGAGAAAATAAAACTTCATGGAGGAGAAGACTTATGAGCTTTGCAATGTTATATAGCAGTTTGACTATGCAAACACAAGTGTGCTTGCAATTTTAAGAATCTATTTATATACTATTAATAATCCCCCCTAATTTCATGTTTATCTGTCATTGTTTAAAAATAAGCATGAAGGGAAAAAATAGTGGAAATACTTCATAGGATATCCTTTGTAACAAAAATGTCATAAGTGGAACTTCTAAATTGCTTTGGTAGACAAATAAAGGAAATGGAACCTGGTGTAATGGGTGGCCCAGCGCATGGACCTAGCTTCCAAACTGCACTCTGCTCCTTTCCTGTAGAAGTTTTAGCTTCATTTTATATTTTTATATACGATCAACAAATGTTTGTCTGAGATTGTCTTAAATTTTGCCTAGAGTACTTTTATTCTGTTTTAGAATAAGGTGTTGACTTTAAGGATAGCCCTATAAATTCCAGGATCTGCAGTGTTCACACTATTTTTCTTAATCTTCTTCATCCTTTTGGTGAAATGAAAGTGTATTTTATTTTATTTTTTTTTCAATTTTTCTAAGTATCCTGTGATACTGAGGTTTTTAAAAAGAAGATTCAGGAAGAGATCAGGTTTGATGAATGATTTTAATTTATAAGAATAAAATGTCATTTTAATTCAAAGGTTGAATCAGGAAAACAAATTGGCAACTCAAACCAGCAATGTTAGGATCGTACTTTCCTCAGGTGTAAATAATCGGTGGAGTACAGGAATCTCATTTACAGATTGTCCTCTGTATATGCTGAAGGAAAACTCACTTGGAGTGTGCAACCCTTGCTTAATTTTCATAAGCTTTCCTCACAGGATGATTGCAACTGGGGAAAACTGGAAACATGGCTTTGGATCTGGAAAAATCAGTAACATAATCTGTTGCCTCTCTTGTCTCTGTGCCCAGATTGTGTTATTCATTTTCTTTGAGAAAGTATTGAGTTTGTAATGACTTTGAGATGGGGTGAAAGCGAGGGTTTGAGGGTAAATTCTGGATTTGTGAGTTTTGATGGTCTAAGGAATAAAAATGAAGGAAGACAAGAAGAAAATGGTGAAAATTTCCTGTTATTTTTCCACTGTTAGAATTAAGAAGTGGAAATTGCTTTGGAGGTTCAGAGATTCCTGCTTTTGGAAAATATCAGTTCTCTACTTGGTTGTGCAAGAGTGTCTATTCAACACAAGCTTTTAATAGTTGAAAGTTTACTGCTTTGCATACTAATGTAAAAGAACTATATTCATTGAATGAAGAGATGATTGTGGCATGGCTTAGTTTGGGCTTCCAGGTAGGATAGAAGCTGTGGTTTGCAACCTAAGTCCAATAGAAGAGGGCAGCAGGTAGTGGATGTTACTTGGAATAAGTGGGAAATACTAACAACTTGGCGCTAGACCAGAGGCAGGGATGACAAGCAGATAGATAATATAGCAAAGGAGTGGGTACCAATTGACCTTTGAACAGATATTCAGGTTGACTCTTGCTTTAATGAACTGTTATACCCTGACACTATATGGAAGGCGGAGTCAAACCTGCTAAACACTCAATGTCAGGAGTGTGTCAGGGACTAAAACAGAAGGGCATCATCTGATGCCCCGGAGCACGGTGACCTTGGAGAAGCTCGGCATCCAGAGGTGGTATGTGAGTTGCACAAGTCATCCAGAAAAGTGGCTTGAAAGAGACAATGAAGGACATATTTAACATTTGCCAAATGTTTTCTTCTGTCCCAGGCATTGTCTTAGTCCATAGGACTGCTGAGGGGTCCTTAGCAATATCTGTGGAGGCACTGCTACAGTTTGGGACTGGAATGCCCCCAGAGCGCTATATGTTGAAGGCATGGTCCCATCCATTCAGTGATGTTAGGGGTTGGGCTCGGACTGCATCCCTGGGTTAATTAACTGAGGGACTCAGAGCTGACTGGTTTAGAGGGAGGTGTTAGAAACTGCAGAAGGCAGAAGCCAGTTGCAGGTAGTGGGTCCTTGAGGGCATGCCCTTGGAGACTAAATCTTGTCCCCACTCCCACCTCTTCTGCTTCCCAGCTGTCTTGAGCAATGCTGCTTTCCTTTGTCTCGCCCTTCCACCATGATGTCTCTGCCTTGGTGCCAACCAACCATGGCCTGAAAACTCTGAAATGCTGAGCCCGAAGAAATCTTTCCCCCTTAAGTTCTGCATATCAGGTATTTCCACAGCAGCAAGGAGAGCTAACAAAAGGAACTATTTCTGCAGAAACAGTCTGTAGTTAGGGTTTTGTTAATGATATGTGAAAGGGAAGGATGAGATAAAAGTCTGGAGACCCAGGGAGCCCTAGGACAGCCCTTCTGCACTGACACTAGAGCAGGGTGCTCCACACAGCACCTTTCAGCTTTGTTTCCAGAACAAGCCTTGGGGAATGGAGAGGCAGTCAACGTCTCAGAAGAAAATCCTATTACAAGCTAATGTCATTCTGTCAAGAAGCTCAGCATCTAAAGGTCAAAATTCTAGTCCCAACTCTATAATTTATTATTAATGAGTTCCTGGGCAAATCTCATGACTTCTTGAGTTCAATTTCTCATATCTACTACCAGATTTGCTAAGAAGATAAAACAAGATTATATGTGAAATGTTGAAA
>PVKS010038843.1:0-17652 GCA_004027875.1 Aplodontia rufa | reverse complement strand
ATCTGTTTATAGAATGGGGGAGAAATCAAAGGAACTAATGATGGCAAGAAAGTGAATTGTGTAAAAGTGAGAAGGAAATAGAAAATTGAATCCATAGGAAATTTAGTGGGGAAAAGGAATTTTCCACTGTCAAATGCTACAAAGAATTACTAAAAAGATACAACAGTGATAATCTAATGATTTTGTTTCCATTTATTCCATCAGCATGTTTTATATATCCTTGGCTTTCCCCTTCCCTAACCAAGAGAAAGAATGTGGTGGTGAAATGCTATAGCATCAGTCACTAAGGCAGAGTAGTTACCCAGCCCACAAGTTTAGCATCTCAGGATATGTCTGCTATGTTCTAAGCAAAGGTAGACACCAACTCCCCTTAACTCCCCCTGCAAACTGTTTCTCTTCCATGTTGGCTGGTGAATGATCATATGATTGCCATGATCTGAATTGGTGTATCGACCCTTAATTTTGTGTTAAATCTTAATACTGGAGGTGATGGAAATTAGAGGTATTGGGAATGTGATTAGGTTATGAAGGCTTCATCCTCCTGAATGGGACTAGTGGTCTTACAAAAGAGGCCCAAAGAGTCTTGCTTGCCCAATGTGAAAGTGCAGCCAGAAGGCCTCATCTCTGAGAAAGTGCTCACTAGATACTAGATGCCAAATCTGCTGGTAACCTCATCTTGGACTTCCTAGTCCCCAGAATGTTGAGCAGGGCCTGGAGAGGTAGCTCAGCAGCTTTGGCACTTGCCTGGCAAGCACGAGAACCTGGGTTCAAACCCCAGCACCACGTACACAACTAAGTGGTGGAGCAACTAAGGCCATGTGTTAAACTAAAGTTGTTCCTCTTTCTCTGTCTCTCTCACTGTCCCTCTTTTTAAAATAATTAATTAATTAAGTAAGTAAGTAAGTAAAGACAGGTTAATCTGTCCTATTAAGAAAGAGACATTAAAAGAAACTAACTTAATCAGAATGCTGAGCAATAAACTTGTTTTTAAGCTACCCAGCTTATATCTTGCAACCCTGCAGTGTTGGTGGAAGCCTCTGAACTTATTGGGTTTAAGGAAAATTTTTTTCTATGTATCCTGAGCTGAAGACTAGGTAAAAATACTGTGTGTATGAAAAATCTGGCCACTTCCAGGTATCTCATTTGAAGTATACACAGGCAGGCAGAGAAACTCAGAAATTTCAAAAATCAATATACATGTATATACTTAGTTCTATCTATAACATGGTATTGCCAAGGAGACATGAGAGCAGGGAGTGGATGAAGTGGGGAGATCCTGGACTAGGATCTGCCTTAACTTACTTTGTCAATATCCATGAATATATGTATATGTAACAATGATTCCCTCCAATATGTAAGACTATGTTGAACAAATAAGAAAAAATGTCCTCTTTGTCTTAGACTCATCATTGCAAATGAGAACAAGTCTGAGGAAAGGTAGGTAGGAAGCCCCTGTTGCCATATCATGAAGGCCATTATGTACATTACAAAAAAGTCCCCAAGAAGTTGTTAGGAGATTAAGATCAAAATTCTTTCACAAATTATTGTTAGAAAGTTATTTTTCTTCTTATATTCAGGCCATGAAAGGTGCAATAAATTCTGAATACCACAATATAAAGCTAAAAGAAGTCATTTGCACAACTATTTTAGAAAGAAAAAGGGTTAAGAAATAGAAAGTCTTAGTTATCATGATTCTTGAGACAATTTGCCAAAAAATAAGGCAGAAAAACTGCAAAGTATCTAGCTTCTGAAGTAAGAAAACAATAGGTATTTCCCCACTATTTCCTAATCAAGTAGCACACACAGGTCATCTTACAGAAGTCAATAAATTAGTATAAATCTACTGGTGCTATATTTAATTTTATCTTTCAACATAATTAAATATGGCCTCACATTTTTATGGTTGAAAAAAAGCTGGATAGGAATATTTCATTTGTATAAAAAACTGTAATGGATAAAATTCATTTGCTTCAGATGTAGATTCAGTGGATAATTATAGGAATCTGATTTTTTTCCTTGACAGCTACTTCGAGGTATCTCATTTAAAATAATCACTATTTAATCCAGGTTTTTATAATCACTAATACTAGCAGTTTCACATATAATAAATGTAGAGACCTTTTGTGAACAGGATGCATGACAGTTTAACCCCAGGGTATCAGGCAACTATAGAACAGTACCATGAACTTTTCTGTTAAAAATCACAGTAAACAATGATTAGATATTACACTTGGATGCAATTTGAGCAAGTGGAAATGGAAGAAAAAGAGAATTTTAAAAAGATACTCTGGGAATTTGGAAAGCCTGAATTATTTGACTGGGAAATAAGTTAGTAAAGGGAAGTAATGAACCATATGGAATGCAGGGGCAGAAATCAATCCTTGGCCTTCAAAATATCAAACATGGATCAGTGTGTGGAAAAGTTTGGAGAACAAGGTTTCTTTTTCTGAGACCAGTAGGAAGCCCTCCTGCCTTAAGTGGTCCTGTTGAAGAAAAACAGAAATGGCACTGTAATTGAAGAAGAGGAAAATATGAGAGACCCTGCCAACAGCACATCAAGATGGCTTGGGAAAGGTTGGCTGGGGTAGCAGTGTGACAAGAGAAGTAAAAAGTCAAGATCAAGGAAAAGAAATAGGAATTGGAAGGAGAGTGTGTGGGCATAGGGTTGGGAGCTGTCTGATGGCATTGGAGAGATTGATTTTTGTTCCTGGATGTGTTAAACTTGAAGTGACAAAGGAATGCCCTACTGTAAGTTGCAATTATGATTGTGGAGACTGGGAGATAAAGGTTAGAGTCAGATATAGTTTTTTGAGTAATTTTCAAAAAGGGCGTTATTGAGACCAATAGGAAGTATGACACTAAGTAAGACAAAATGAGTACTATAGTGAAATACTTAAATGAGACTCAGGGGAGAGTTTCAGTGAATAAAATGTAGAAAAGTTTTTCAGAGTAAATAGTACAGAATACATGGAAACAGTCTTAATTTATCATTCTATGTTAGCTTCTCATGATATTTTTAGAAAAGTCTATATATCATTTTCTAGAAACCCATGCAGCAAGTTAAAGTTGGAAATTAACACAGAAACTCTTTTCCAGGAAAGTATGAACAAGCTGATATAAGTATTTTAACATCAGGCAGGGCTGGAGCAGTGGCTCAATGGTTACGGTGCTTGCCTAGCATGTGTGAGTACACGTGTTCAAATCCCAGCACCACGTACATAGCAAAGTCTTGGAGCAATGAAGATCACATGAAAAACTAAATGAAAATTGTTTCTCTCTTTCTCTATCACTGTCCCTCCCTCTTTTACAAAATAAGTACATTAACATCAGATGAACTGAAATGCAAAGTGAAACTAGATACATTTTTAGAAGAAATTATAGAACATCTTTTTGACATTAAGATGAGTTTATTCAGCAAGAGGCAAAAAGTTCAAAACACAAAAGGCTGACAAATTTACATTAAAGTTGAGAATTCACTTATCAAATTGTAAATAGAATGAAGAAAAAATCTTAAAGTTAACCAACACAAGGTTAGCATCTAGAATATATTGAAAAATAAGTGGGTGTGGTTTAAAACTTGAAAAGAGCATGAAAGACTTGGAACAACTTTTGGGAACTAGAGTGTCTATGAACTAAAGACAAACACAATAAATGCTCCACATTATTGGAAGCCTAGGAGAATGAGAACCAAATGGCTTAGCTTTGTGGGTAATACAGACAAGCTCTGGGCATATAATTCTGAGGATTACACAGGTGGGTGAGAAGCAGAGTAGAGATACACAGCATACACTCAGCACAGGGAAATGGAAGCTACAATCTTACACTGATCACTTGGGCATTTGATCTTAAGCTAGTGAATTATGAAGAAACAACATCCAAGTTCAGGTCCAGCATGAATGAAGCAGCAGTGGTGAGGGCAGGTTGTGTTTTGGAGGGAGGAGCAGATTTCAAAGCATTGGATTTTGGACCAGCATCAGATTTGAGAAGGGACATAATTCCCAGGTATGCTAGGAAGTGAAGGAAAGGTGAACAGCACCAGAGCACCAGATCCTAGAAGGTCCAGCACCTGGCTGGGGCAGAAAGTGAATTGGGAATCATCAGAATGGAAATGGAGGTGGTGAAGTAGGAACTGGCCACTGCTGTCAGCTTCTGTGACTTGATTAGTGCTACCCATACTATAGGACTTATAATACAGAGTCCAATGGGTCCCTCTCCACTGTAGAGTGTCAAAAGGAATTTTTTTTACTGAATATGGAGCTGGTATTTGGCAGTGGTAGTAGGGGAAGGGCATTTGCAGGAGCTCAGAGGACAGGCAGAAACCCTGGGAGACAGCAGAAGAGAGGGAACTGGCACCAGCATCTCTCAGAATCAACCTCAAGGGATGCATAGCTACTTTGGTCCTGTTTCCATGGCCATATTGTTCTTTAGGTTCAGCTGACTCTTGAAGAAGGAGGGGTACTAAGTTCTGAACTTTTAAATATGCCCCAAGATTAATACACTGTTACAGACAGTTTTTTCTTTTTGAATCCAAACACATTGGTAGAATTGGCTCACAGTGTGGTTGTTGGGGGGACATATCTCCTCCGAGCTTTTGTGTAAAGAGGAGAAAAGGATTTCCTCAAGAACTGTGTGGAGTGAGGAGAAAATACAATAGCATCTGCATGTGATGATATTGTGAGGGGTGGCCTTGCTTACCAGGACACCTCAGGAGGACCCACAAAGCATATTTTCTATGAGGCCATACTTCCTTGAGACCTATGTGATGCAAGCTAAATTCTTAGTATGGGTCTTCTCTATGCAAATTCATTGGGGCTGGCAGGAGAAAGATCTTACATGAGCCATCAAAACCAAAACCCTTAAGTGAACTTGACAATATTAGATTGGCCTCAGAATATTATAGCCCATGTAAACTGAAAAGGGACTCAATGGAAACCAGACAGATATGTGAAAGAGGAATTCCACCATGTAATGCTTTTGTATTTTGTGTGCTGGGCTGTGCAGCCTGCTGAGTGAATAAGGCCATTCCAGCCTGATTTTCCTCTCTATGTGTGCATTTCCTTGCCTCTAAATGATGTGATGGTTTCTTCCATCCCTTGCCTCAGCCAGAGAAGGAAAATATGCCTGCCACATGTCCACTTCACTTGTAGAGCATCTGTTCAAGTAGATCCACATACATCCACTTACGTGCACATTGGTCCACATATGTCCACGTACATCCACGTAGGTCTACGTATGTCTACGTCTGTCCACGTAAGTTGACATACGACCACGTAAGTCCACGGAGGTCCATGTAGGACCACGTATGTCCACAACTGTCCATGTAAGTCAACGTAGGTCTATGTAGGACAATGTACATCCACATAGGTCCACGTATGTCCACATCTGTACATATAGGTCCACGTCTGTTCAAGTAGATCCACATACATTCACTTACATGCTCCAACACTTCCTTCTGTATGTGGTGCTGGGATTCAAACCTGCATCCTTGTATATGCCAGGCAAAAGTGGTAACTGCTAAGCCACTAATCCAGCACCAAAACTTTAATTTGAAGTTCAGTGTGCAAGCAATACCTGGGCCAAATATCTACCTTTGGTGCCTCTTCCTATGATGTTCTCTTTGGATGTTGGGATAGCTCATGTCAGTTCAGCCTGTGCCTGCATACCACTTCATTGACAAGGATTCAGCATAGTGCTTGGCATGGGCAGATTTTGCTTTATGGAACTTACTGGAAAAATTTTAAAAAATATTTTTGATCCATACTTGGTTAAATATTGGATACTAAAAACTATAGAGGGCATTGGTGTGGCAGCTCACTGGTAGAGTGCTTGCCTGGCATGTGTGAGGACCTGGGTTTGAACCCCAACACCACAAAACACAACTGTGTGTTGGAAAAACAAAAACCAGATGAAAATTTAAAGAAAGTTTATTCTCTCTTTCTCTCTCTCTTACAAAAAAAGAGACTGTATAGTCTTGATTTTTAAATCCTAAGTGTTAGGATTTCAAATATGAATTTTAGGGGAATATAATTGAGCACCTAACAGTGGTCTTACAAATGGTGGCTTCTTACTTTCAAAGAAATTTATAAAATGGATCTTGGAAGACTGTTATGATATTAAAGGAGTGCCCTGAACCTAGAAATCACTCTCTGAGCCTTTGCAGTTTGTTATTGCCTACTTACAAGGATGTCAAGATAGCACTTAAAAAATCCTTAGCACAGAGTGAGCGCTCAGTCATGGTTGGCTACTAGGATCATTATTAATTGGAAACACTTTTGCATGAGTAAAGAAAATCTGTTGAGAAATATCACAATGTTTTTAAAATAGAAAATAATATTTTCTTACCCTCAAAATTTGATGATGACTTTGAAAATTCCAAAGACACAGTTGAGAACACACTAAGTTGGGAGCCACAACCTCAGGCATAATGCTCACAAGATTACTTTAATGAACTGAAGTTTTTGTTTTTCTTTTTGTCATTACCTAATGCACTGACTCAAGCCACCAGAGAGTGTGGCATGAGAATGAAAAATGCACTAAGCTTTCAGGGCAAAGTCTCAAGACCTCTAACCACATGGAGAGACTAATAATTGTAATAAGAAAAATAAATGTCTCTTATGAATAATGCAGCCTATTTTTAGAAATTAGAAACTTGAGAGTCCCACTATGTGGAGAGAATACAGAAACATGCCTTTAAGGGGCTCTAACATTAAAAACAATGAGGACCTTGCCAATTGTCACTTAGTAAGCTTCCAGCATGCTTCTCAATCAAAAGAACTCCCTGGAAATGAGGTAACCCAGTTGAGACAAATTCAAGATGAAGAGATACATAATCCGTGCTCTGATTTAACAACTGATTAAAGTTGATTCTTTGTCATCTTGAGCAATGTAATTAGCCTCTTTATAAGTTACCATGTGACATTTTTAAGCAACACACACATATTTTATCCGTAAACCAGGCATCTCCAACCAACCTATACTCATGGAATGGTTCTTCAATTGTTTACACCCCAAATTTTTCACCAAGTCCCTCTTTATTAACAATTCCTAACCCATCTTAGAGCTTTCTGGTATTTTCAGAAAATCCATCACATGCTAACAGAACAAAACTAGCAATGATGGTCTTTGAAAGAGTTTGTATATATGACATCTGGCCTTAACTGTGAAAAACTCTCATCTTTGTCATCAAACTCAAAGGAGTGATTTGAATGATAGAGATTTCCATTAGAGTAAGAGGGAAGAATTTTGTTAAAGTAACAGTACAATTTGGAGGTGTATATTAAAAAAAGAGAATTTGTGCCTGGCATGGTGGTGCATGCCTATAATCCCAGCAACTCAGGAGCCTGAGGCAGGAGGATCACAAGTGCAAATCCAGCCTCAGCAGCTTAGTGAGACCCTGTCTCAAAATTAAAAATAAAAAGGGCTGGGAATGTGGCTCAGTGATTGAGCATTTGTGCCAGAGACAAAGCTGCAGGATTTTCATCTAACCCCTTTTCATGCTCTTGTTGGGTACACAGCTAACCTACTTTTCCTTGTCTCCCTCTGAAGCTTGAAGACCTGTGACTGAATTCTGAATGAGCAACTGGAATGCTTGACTCTTCCAGGTCAACCTCTAAATCCCCCAGGGACCTTCTTCACTCTTTCATGCACCTACCACCTGGACAATATGAAAATCTGGGATCACAATGCTCAGACCATCCTCAAGGGACAAACACAGGAAGGAGTTTGGGTCTGCAGAGAGCAGATTCCACCCACACAGTTTCATGACCATGTTACTCTGAGACATGTTTGAGAAATATAGTATAATTGTGTTAACCCCCTGAGATTCACAGGTTACTTCATAAACCAGCACTGAGAATGCAGAATCCTCTTCCGAGTACAAGAAAATTGGAACCTTCTTTCCCCAGGTGAGAGGTACTTTTTGTGGCTGCAGAGTGCTTTGCAAGGTCACAGTTTATGAGTTGTCAGAGCAACTCAGGGAAGGGCTTCTCTCTTGCAGGCCCCTCCTAGGGTCAGCCTCAGTGATGGCTGTCCATAGCAGGCCTTGCTTATGCTCCTATGACTATCAGTGTACTAGGGTGGTGCAGAGGCCCTGGTCTGGAAGGGATCAGTGTGCTGAGGTAATTTGCTCACAAGCAGCTTACAATTGGTCAGTGGGGTCTGGATGGTGGGTGGGGTGTGGAAGATGTGTCAGGGTGGGCGTGGTGAGTGGGGTCTGGACTGTGGGTGGGGTCTGGATGGTAGGTGTAGGTCTGGGGCTCTGGTAGCTGATTCTGACTAGGACAGGAATGCCACTGCATTCTACACAGGTGGAGAGGCTGGGGCTGGAGTGCAAGTTCCCAGGCTGTGTGGCTGCTGACAGGTGCCTAGTGAAGGCACAAAGATCAGCACAAGGAGGACAGGGAGGCTCAGGCACCATGAGGACAGGGCACCATGCCTGCAAGTGGCTCAGCTGAGTGCACCAGGCTACTGTGTTGCTCATCCCCAGGGAGCTCTGCCTGCAGCCCCAGGTCCAGCCTCCAGGGCCAGAAGCACACCTGCCCTTCTTCTGATCAGCATTGGGACTTGACCTGCCAGGCAAGGCTGAACCCCAGCTGGGGTCACCTTGTCTGCAGCCTGAGCCTCCCAGCAGTCTGGCCTCCAAAAGCTCCCTAGCCCCACCACCCAGTGCATTTTACACAGGACTTAGTGCTGATTCTGGGTGGATCCCAAGGAATCAGAGGTGGCCAGCTCACACTCCCCTCTTCCAATCATTCTCGGTGCCTTCCTGCCTGCTCCAGGCAGTCTGGCCCACCTTGGTGGCTCTCTCACTGCCTTGTTTCTTCCTGTCACTAACCAGCGTTCCTTCACTGTTCCTCTCCGCAGCCATCAAGGGTGGTTGTGGGCCCTCTGGATAGGGCTAGTCCTGAGGATGACCATGTGCCTGAGAGACCAGGTCCCTGCGCCCTGCTGGCCAAGAAGGGAGCAGGTGGGAACTCCCAGCACTCCTATGCCCCCAGGAGCCCAGGGAGCCCTGGCTATGGCCCACTCAGCCCCCCACCAGCAGCCCTTCCTGCACACCAAGACCTCACCAGAGGAAGTAAGGTCCAGCCCACCCCCACCAACACCATTGAGCACAGCCTCAAGCCAGGCCGAAAGTTGAATTCACACTTCATGTTCCCATAGCTCTTCTCAGGACAGTGTCCAGGGATTGCTTGCTATGCTCAGGTGCTACATGGGTGTTGGACTCAGGGTAGATCACACTGGGGAAGTCACTTAAGCTCTGGGATTGATTCTCATCTGTGACATCTAGATAGCACCTTTGTGGGCGGGGAGAGCCCCTGGGGCAGGATATGGAGTACTGCGGTGTTCATTGGAGGCAGATCTGGTGCCTTCATGAGCCAGGAGGAAGGCACAGGTATGCACTGCCTGGCTCTGCAGGCTGAGGATCAGCAGCAGGACTTCAGGGCAGGAAAGCCCTAGGGTCTGTTTGAGTCACCTCCCTCCACCATGGACTACGAAGCATGCCCAGGAGCAGTAGGGAGCAGTGCCTGTGAACAGCTTGATTTATTTTATAAAATCATGAATATAGGGAGGAAAACCTGTGGTTAGACCGCATGTCCCAGTTTGGATCCTGGACACTGGTTACCAGAGATGCAGTGGGAAAAACGTATGATCTGGAACCTGGGTAACAATGTGAGGCTGTCTCTTGGAGTGGCTGTGAAGGCCTCCGTGAATGTGCTGTGTGTCTGTAAGCATATGTGCTGGGACTCTTCACTGGTGTCTGAGTGCCTGCTCCAGTACTAGCAAAGCCAGCAGCCTTGGACTTCCGTGGCAGTAGCATCCTGGTCCAGTTCCCCTTCCAGCCACCCAGGGTCATGTGAACATCCTGGATTGGAAGGTTGGGGGTGAGTGGGGTGAAGTCAGGTGGGCTGGATGCTGGATCTACTGCTGCTGTCCACTGATAGACCTCGTCTGTGAAGGGGGGTGATTGCAATCCCCCAAAAGCAGATTTCACTCTGGTAACAGAGTGAAGCTCAGGGACAGCAGAATGTTAGTGTACACAGCTGAGGCTCTGAGGTCTTCTTTCTGTTTTCCCCCAGCAGCTGCACCTCCCAGGAGGTGCACCCAGGAGACCATGAGAGGATACCTGTCCTTGTCATGAGTTCCCTAGGACCCTCCCAGCTGCCCACACCTGCTGGCTTGCCTCAGTCCATGCTTCCTTTCTCCATCCTGTTGGAGTCTGGGTACATGTCCCTCTTGATCACAGGGCACCACCAGCCTGCACCCGGAAGACAGCAAGGGCATGCTTCTCCTTGCCATGAGTTCTCTGGGACTCACTCCCAGCTCCTCACACCTGTGCTGCATGTCCTTCCTCAGTGCAGGTCGCAGCCACCCTCCACCCAGGAGGCAGTGAGGGCACACATGTCCTTGCAATGAGATCTCCGGGACCCACTCCCAGCTGTCTGCACCTGCTGGCTTGCCTCAGACCATGCTCCCTTTCTCCTTTCTGGTGGAGTCTGGGTACACATCCATCCTGAGCACAGGGCACTGCCAGACTCTACCCGGGCATCAGCAAGGGCATGCTTATCTTTGCCATGAGTTTGCTGGGACCCACTTCTGTCCGGTCCCAGCTGGCAGGAACTGGAGAGCTCTCAATCAGCGGGTGACTGGGAATGAAGTAGACCCACTGATCCTGAGTTCTCCACACACTTTATTTCCTCCCTCTGTCTGGAGGCCAAGTGCTTTTTTCTTCCCTCTCTCTGGAGGCTTTTACATCTCCTCTCACTAGAGGCATTTACATCTCCTCTCACTAAGGCTTTTTACAGCTTCTCTCACTAGAGTCCCTGTTTCTACTGCCAAGGCTTTTCTTCTGCTTTAGAGTCCCTGTTTCTACTCCAGAGGCTTTTCTTCTTCTCCTTTTACAAGTTTCCCTGTTTCTGCCGTGTGCATGGGAAGATCTCTTCTTACTAGAGTTATCTACATCTCTGTCTCCACATGCCTGGTATTTATTTGTTACAACAACCAATAGGGACACAGTGCAAACATATTCAATCAATTGTAACAAATGAGTAGCCAAATAGCTTAGTCATGTGGTCAATTAGGCAATTTGCTAATTACTAGGGGAGATACAAGCCAGGTGGGCCTCTTACAGAGTTGTTTACCACTAATTCTTTTCTCTGACATCTGGCCAGGTGTCATGTTGACCTCAGTCTCCATCATCTCCTCTTTTTTTATTTCTTTGAGAGGAGAAAGACAAACAGGTGACTGTGTCTGTCTTAGGTGTTTTCATTCACACCTCCCCTTCTTACCCATCATTGGAATAAGGTGCAGTATAAGGCACCCTTCCTGTCTTAGGTTGATAAGGGGGGTTGAAGGGACTTACCCATCATTGACTACCAGCCCCTTGAGCCTGAGCCATCCATATCATTGCTGACTCATGGTCATTAACTCTTAGGGCAGCATAAGCTTGCACAATTCCTTCCATACAGTTATTTTGTCGTTCAATGTGACTGAAAGCCTTTTTACCACAAGACCAAGCACAAAACACACAATAATGATGACACTGGCCACTCCTCCCCAAGACTTAGCCAGATTACTTTGGTAGCTAAAACTCAGTCCAGGCAGATTATAAATACACATAGACACAATGTCCGCCAAAATGTCCACTTGTTCTTGCAGTAGATCAACTTGTTGGTTCACACTAATGTACAGGTGTTGATTAATAGCCTTCGGTTTTGCAAAAGCCTGTGCAGCTGAACTGGACAAGGCAATTAAGGTATCCACTGTCAGCACAGCCACTGCCAGGGCTTCAGCAGCCATGGCAGCCACCATCATAGAGGCTGCCACTGCTATAGCAACTGTGGCTGAGATGTCAAAGTCTCTCTAATTATGCTGAAGCGGGACTGGCAGGTTTTCTTCTCTGATCTGTACCTTTTACATATCCTTTTATTCTCCTCCCAAGGAAGCTACCAAGGGCTATGCATTTCAAGTTCTGAAAAAACAACTTAGGAACATCTGTGGTAAGCACATTCCAACCCACCCTGAGTTTTTTTTTGTATCAAAATTAACAAGCTTATTAATAAGGCACAACCTAGCAGCCCCTCCTGAAGGAACCTATACAACAGCAACAAGATAACTCTGGGGCAGCTGATGAAATGGGATAAAGACCAGACCCCAAAAATTCCCCCTTTTTATTTTTAAGTAGATAATTTTTGATGGTGAGATGTGCATGATCCACAATGCCTTGACCTTTTTAAAATTTGTATTCTGATACAATCCTTATGAAATGTTTAATGTTTCCAATCACTTCAAACCTTTTGTACCTTTTACATATAGAATTACACCTGTTAAAATTTTAGGTCCTATCAACCTTGCTTTCTTTTAGTGAAGAGCCAGATCAAAGCAATCTTAAATTATTCTTTAAGTTTTTAACTTATAAAAGCACATTTAATAATCCAAATATATGTTACCTTATAGAAACTGAATCAAGATTACTCGAATTTACTTAGCAATTAATGTTTTAACATACTGACTTTGCAAATTCATCAGATGTCTCCTCTAACAAACATATTTACGGAGATTAATCCTATTTATGTTAAATTTACTTTACTCATTTTTATTGTTAACTTAGGTTATCCATGAAACCTCAGGATATTCAACAAATATAAACCATCTTCTTTCCATTGAAGAAAAATCCTAGAAGTACTGAAATGAAACACTCAACATTTATAGAACATTCTATTGGCTAACCACCTAGAAAACAAATATGTGAGCTTAGTATTCTTAAACTCATCTTTATTTTTATGTCTAAATGATTTACCTTGAACCTCTTTTTATGTACTTAAGTCACGTGAATTAAAAGTCATTTGGATCCATTTTCTTTTCTTTTTCCTTTTTTAAATCTAATTTATGAGCACTCATCTATAAGCCAGTTTGGGACCATATTGAACACACTTACAACATACATGAACACAAACACATAGGACAAGTGTACACACAAACAAGAAAAAGATTTTTAGAACCTTGGAATAATTGACCTTTTGAATAAAGACAGCAGTAAAAACCAAAAGGGAATAACTCTAGTTAGATATCTTTAGATGTATAAAATAGGTGAATTCACCAGTAAAATTGAGCTCATAATCCAAAAATAAAATGACCGTACTTATTCTAATAAAAGAGCATGCATAACACCTTTAGCATCAAAATTAGAATTATCCCGGACATTGGAGGAATGGGAGCAGGTGAAATAATAAAGAAAACCTATATGAAATCTTTCCAATTTTCTTTTGTGTCCAGAGGAAGAGAAAAGAAGAGAAAACTCCTTAGGAATCAGTGATTTTTGGTAATTTTTGGGTTTATCCTATCAGCTTTCTAAAGCTGAGTCCAGTTCCCTGCAGAGGATATTGGAAAGATTAAAGGGCCAAAATTTCCCTAAAGTATGATCTGCCAAGACCACACAAAGGGAGGAGTCAGGATTTATATGCAAGGCAAAGTGCACTGATCCAGGAAGGCTGCAATTCATATTGCCAGCTTTTATTAAAAAGAATAGCTGGGAGCCCTGTGCTTGTATTAGTACTAAAATTTACTGGCAACACAGCCAACTTATAGATGATAGATAAGGGTAAAGGAAGCACTTTTAGAAAGCCTTAAGGATGTCTATCTGTTACTTTACTCTCTTGAACTATGAAAAATATACTCACCAAATTATACATAGCCATTAGTTTACGTGTCTTGTGCCTCCATTATTGTTTGTGAGACGTGTCTCATCAGCTGCTCTGGAATCCAAATAGGGTCCTGTTTGTCCTGTGGAAATACACAAACCACTCCTCTTCCCCATAACAGGACAGGATCAGGGCCCCTCCATTTGCCATCAATAACATCCTTCCAAATTACTGAAGGCTTTTGTTTGTGATTAGGATTCCAATGCCTATCACCAGCAGATTGGTCTTCGACATCCAGGGTTAAAAAATTTAAAGTAAGAAGAGCATTGGCTATTCTATCATGGGGAGAAATATCCCTGTCTCCCCCTTTTTGCTTTTGTAACATGGTTTTAAGAGTTTGGTGGGCTCGTTCAATAATGCCTTGGCCTTGAGGATTGTATGGGATACCAGTTTTATGAGCTATAGAAAATGATTGAAAAGAAACAGAAGTATATGCGGGCCCATTATCAGTGTTTATTTGTTTAGGGATACCCAAAGAACTAAAGGCTCCAAGACAATGTTGTATTAATCTCTTGTTTTTTCACCAGCATGCAAAGATGCATACATGAACCCAGGAGCTTTATCAATGGAAACATGAATGTAGCGAAGTTTTCCAAACTCCTGATAATGAGTAACATCCATTTGCTAAATATGATTGCTCAAAAGTCCTTGGGGATTAATCCCAAGATAAGGTACAGGCAAAAATTGGGCACATCCATTACAGTTTTTAACAATGTCATGGGCTTTCTCCCTGGTGATATGAAACTTCATCCTAAGGGTCATACTGTTAACATGGAACTGTTCATGGAACTTAGAGGCTTGTTGCACCATTGTGAATATGAACAACTGCCTGGTGGTAACATCAGTGATGGAATTTCCTGAACTCAAAGGCCCAGACAATCCTGTCTGTGCCCTAAGATGTCCTATAAACACAGGATGTTTTCTTTCCCAAAGCATGGATTGTATTTGTGAAAACATGGCAAAAGCAGGAGTTTGAGAGTTTATATAACCTGTGGTCTCCAAAGGAGGGATGCTGTTATCTATATAAGCACTATCAGTATAAATATTGATAGATTTGGAAGTAAATGAAGCAAGAGCCAAGATGAATGCCTGGAGCTCTACCAATTGAGCAGACTTGTGAGGTGTAAGTAGATACTCTGACTGTCCTTGGTATGAAATCGCAGCTGTGCCAGAAGAAGAACCATCAGTAAAAACAGTGCGAGCTCCGGGGATAGGCATAGAATGAATCGCTTTTGGAAAAATAAAAGGATGTTTGGTGAAAAATGAAAGTAAAGGAGAGTTTGGCAGATGATTGTGAAAGGTGGCAGAAGTGCTACATCTAAGTACTGTCCATGATTCATTATTATTAGTTAAAACATCTCATTGTGATTTAGAATAAGGCACAATAATAAAATCTGGATGTTTGACTAAAATTTGAGAAGTTATGGTTATTCCCCGGCAAATGAGTTGATCTACTAGTTTGGGGTAAGGCTGGATGACCTTCTTTGAGGACATAGACAAGTGAATCCAAAGTAAGGGGCCACACTGCCAAAGGAACCCTGTAAGTGTGAAATGGGATGGAGTAACAACAAGTTGTACAGGAAGGCTCAAATCCATCAGATCACAATAAGCTTTACTCAGAGCCTTCTCAACCCTTTATAGAGCCATTTTTCCTTCCTTTGTGAGAAACCAGGGGGGATGTAGGATCAGAAGGTCCTTGAAGGATATCAAAAACAGGCCTTAGCTCTAAAGTAGACAAAGGTAAAGAGCAATGAATCCAGTTGATATCTCCCAGCAATTTTTGAAAATCATTGAGTGTCTTTAAATTACTATGACATAATTGAATTTTTAGCAGTTGAATTTGTTCATTCCCAATACTATATCTGAGATATTTAATAGGTAATTGAGTTTGAACTTTGAGGCTATATGAAGATCATGCTTTCTTAGCACCTGGATTGTTTGTTGAAATTTTTCATTTAAAATGGCCATATCTTTATGAGCCAATAAAATGTCATCCAAATAATGAATTGCAATTAAAGTACAGCATGATGTTCGAACAGCCTGCAGTGCTTTATCTATGAAGATTTGACACAAGGTGGGACTATTGGACATACCCTGGGGTAAAACTTTCCACTGAAATCTCTGGTATGGTGTATCATAATTGATAGATGGAAATGAAAAGGCAAAGTGTGGCCTATCTTCAGGATGGATAGGATTAAAGAAAAAACAATCCTTGATATCAATGGCTGTAATGTAATAATCTTTTGGGATAGCCATGGGATTAGGCAAACTGGGTTGAGTAGTGCCCATAATCACCATGCTCGCATTGATAGCACGAAGGTCTTGTAACAGCCTCCATTTACCTGATTTTTTCTTTATTACAAAAATAGGGGTATTCCAAGGAGATGTAGAGGGTTCTATATGGCCTAAGCTTAATTGTTCTTCACCCAATTGTCGAGCCACAGCAAGTTTTCCTGTACTGAGGGGCCACTGAGTGACCCAAATATGATCATTATTTTTCCATGTAATTTTTATAGGCTTAATTTTTTCAGTGGCCCCTACCCAAAATTATAACCTAGCTCCTCTTTGCCTCACTGTTTGATTGCAATAGGCTCTACTCTGTCCTGTAGGTTCTTTCTCAGACCTTTTCCAGGATATACCCTTGATTTGTCATAATACACAGGGCAGGGGAACATTGTTTCAAAGGTTCAGTAACTAATTTTACTCCCATTTGTTGAAGGACATCTCTTCTCCACAATATTACTGGCAATGAACTTTAAACATATGGTTGAAATGTTCCCTGATGACCCTCCTCATCACTCCACTTCAGCACATGTGAGCTTTTATGTGGAGAAGCAGCGAAACCAAGGCCTCAAAGGGAATTTTCTGACTTTTGTAATGGCCAAGCCTTTGGCCAGGTTCTTTCCAGAATGATGGAGCAATCAGCACTTGTATCTAATAGTCCCATCATCTCTTTTCCTTCAACATAGTGCTTACTCATAGGCCTATTTTTGCAATCCTGGACCCAAAAGCAAAAATATTTGCGACCCAAAGATCCAAATGCTTTATCACTTCTATTTTGAGGAATGGCTCCAAAAGTTTCATGGTAACTTGGGAGAAGAAGAAATTGAGCTACCCTGTCCCCAGGAGAGATGACAGAAATGCCCTTAGAAGAGGAGACCGTGACCTTAATTTCCCCAATATAATCTTGGTCAATGACTCCTGGAATCACATTTAGTCCTGATATGAGAACTGAACTTCTATCCATAACCAACCCCACTGTGCCCTGTGGGAGAGGTCCCTTTACTCCTGTTGGTAGAACCTGAACCCCCATATCTGGTGTTAATACGAGCTGGGCGGAGGAACTGAGGTCCACTTCAGTGCTTACTGAGGTAGCTTGCGTGAGTGCGGAGACAGGTAGAAAGGATTGGTGCAGGAGAGCATCTGGACCTGGGAGCCATTTAGCCTGTCTTCAGCTCCTCCTTCACCCCAATCATTTGAGGGCCCCCAGGTGACGGGCCCCTGTTCCCGTTTTTTGACTCTCCCACAGGCGGCAAAGGATTCCCTTCCTTATTATATTTTGATTTGCACTCATTTGTCCAATGGGGGCCTTTATGGCATCTCTTACAAATCCCTAGTGGGTGCTGTCCATTACTCATATTGTTGGATTTATTTGGGTAGTTCTTCCTTCTATGACCTGGCTGTTTACATTGGAAACCATCCCTTTTTATAACTTCCCCTATTGGTGTAAGGAGTGATTCTCCTCTCAAGGCCACTGCAATCACCACTCCCATAATTACAGGCTCATTTGTATCTTTACACAATTTTATGTATGTGTCTAAGCTTCTCTTATTTCTCCATGGCCTAATCGCTTCCTTGCACCACTTAATAGCATTTTCAAGAGCCACTTGGACTATGAAAGGCATGGCTTGTTCAGGGTCGCCAAAGATCCTTGAAGCACCTTTAAGCAGGC
>PVKS010038842.1:0-16559 GCA_004027875.1 Aplodontia rufa | reverse complement strand
TTTTTTTTTTTTTTTCAGTTCATCTGTGTGATGAATAATAGATGTAAATTCATTTGTCATCTTTCCTATAAAATGTGTTGATGTCCTCTTTCCAAAGCTTATATAGAAATTTTGTGGTGATTTTTCCCTTTAGTTTGACTAGAGGTGTGTCAATTTTATTAATCTTTCAAAGACTCAGATAATTTTCTATATAGTTCATTCATTTCCATTTATTTGTTTTATCTTTATTATTTCACACCTTCTGGGTTATATTTTTTAGCAGCCTCAAACATTGACATGAGATCTTGCTTAATAGAATAAAATTCTTATATCTGAGATGCTTTTTCCCACTAATTAAGGGATGTCTTCATTTTTGATAACTTGACAGAATTTTATAATTCCCTATTGATTTCTTCTGTGACCTATGGATATATTCGAATACATATTGTTTAATTCTCAAATATTTGGGAATTTCCTGCTGTCTGTTTGATTTGTAATTTTCTGTGCCCAGACCATAGTTGGTGTGACTTCCGTCCTTCCCAATGTAACTCTTGATATATGTCCCAGAATGTGACCTGTCTTGGTGAATGCTCCAAGTGTTTCTGCTTTGTAGGAATTTATCTGCCAATAGTAAAGAGGTCATGATGGTTGATAGTGTTCACATTTTCCATGTTCCTCAGTGATTTTGTGTCTCCTTATTCCAATTATTATTGAGAGAGAAGTGCTGATGTTTCCAACAATCTTGAAGGTTTTCTTTTTTCTCCTTTTCATTCTATCAGTTTTTGCTTCACATATTTTGAAGCAGTGCCATGAGAAGCACACAATTTTCCCTTGGTCTCCACAGAGTATTGGTTCCAGGATCCCTTGCAAATATCAAAATCCATGGATGCTCAACTTCCTTTTATAAAATGATGTAGTATTTGCATATAATCTCCCCATGTCCTCCCATACTTAAATCACCTCTAGATAACATATAAAACTTTATGCAATATAAATTCTATGTAAATGAAATCATTATGAATTCTCTTAAGTCATTTGAAGAAACCATGGTATGGAATGGAGCAGGTACCTATTCTGGTTTTGATAGAGTGGTCAAGGAGGAACTGCAGGCTTTTAACCTGCAGTTGAAAGGCAAGGGGCAGTTTTCTTTCCTGTTAGCACTGAAAAGTACTATCATGCAAGATTTAGGTATGGCTGGTGATGCGTAACACAGCCATCAGGTAGCCAGGCCAGATTTGAAAGTCACACTCTGCAGCCATGTCTATCATCAATAAGTTGCCAGGTTAGTAATTAAAAAGTCAGGCTATTTTAATTGTGATGTTGTTAACTCCTTTAAAATATAACAAAAAACTGCATTGATAATTTTAAAGCAACATTGATAATTTTAAGTAATATATATTTTAGGTATGTAATTGGTTAAAATTGATTTGAGTGCTGAAAGGATCTTCTGTTTGCTTAATAAATTCTGGATTGCATGAATATTCCCAGTTCCTTCTGTGTTCTAAAGAAGTATGTTTATGACCTTATATAATTTTAGAATTGTGAAATCATAAGATAACTAATAATTAGATTTCCTTTAATAAAACCTCATACTGTTATCTTGGTGTTTACAATGTTGTACTAGTGAAAACCCCCAAAACTGATAATTTTTTGCTAGTAAAAAAGCATATGATAGCTAAAAGTCTACATAATTTTACAGAGCTAGTGTTTTAAATTAATTTTATTTAAGCTGTCATTACTGATTGAAAGCATGGTTACTCAGTGTCAGATAATTTCATTTCATTTTCCCTGAAGATAAGTGATATTAATTTATAAAATTTATCATAGCCTAGACATAGTCAAAACCATCTTAATTAGCCTCCAAAGAACATTATAATGCAATGTTTTCAGTGTTTTTAGCCAGTTCTTCAGTGTGAATCATTTGTATACTTTTCCTGTTTGTGTTGTTTGTAGTTTGATTTTAAGAGTTCCACATAAAATTATGAAATTTTCATATGAAAATAAAGAGTGCACAAATTATAAAACATGCATAAACTATCCCCAGTAAAATTGCCAAATACCAGATGACAGCCATCTTCTAGTCAATATTATGGGAATTTCTATCATATTTTTATGTTCACAAGTATTTTTTTACAAACTTTAATTTTTCACATGGCCTTAGTTGCTCCAACACTAAGTTGTGTACGTAGTGCTGGGGTTTGAACCCAGGTCCTCGTGCTTGCCAGGCAAGCACTGAAATTGCTGAGCCACTACTCCAGCCCCATGTACACAAGTATTTTTAAAGTTTGCTCATGTGTCCTATTATACCTTACTTTAACAAATTGTACATGTGATTCGGTGAAAGATAAATCAGGAATGATCTGTTTCCTTTTGTGAGTGGACTCAAAATAACATTACTTCAAAAAATGGAATTTATTTAACACCTTTAAATTTATTTGATAGTGAGGCTTACTTTCTCCCACCTGTGCAATAGAACTTTCAGTGATAAAGTGTTTATGTATGCTTTGGCAAATGTGATAGGCACTAGCTACATATGCAATGAAGGAAAAAAATTTTAGTAGCTATTTGAATTAATATAGGCCATCATGAGTGTTATAGGTCTATATCCTGTATATGCTATGAAAATAACAGCTTGATGTGTGTATCCATGATGAACATTTCAGAGATTCATTGAGGAGGACCCTGCCTGGAGACAAGTCTACTTGCCCAGCAGCCACCCGAGAACCAAGGCGTCTGGTCCCAGGCCAACAGGTGCTCTCAGAACACCCACCCTGAAGACCCTACCCAGAGCCGAGCCAGCCTGCCCAACAGCCACCTGGGACCCCACACTTCTGGTGCCAGGCTAATAGGTACTACCAGGAACTTGCAGCACTCATGAACAGAAAATCAGTATTACAAAAATACTCAAAGATAAACTCCAGAAGAAGAATAAGCAAACAATCCTCAAAACCCAAAATGACAGAAAATTCAATAAAAGTACATACTATCAAAGGACAACCAAGACAGCACAGAACTCACTAATAAAATATGATGACTGTCAATCACAAGCAAATAACTATTATAATATTGAATGTGAATGGTCTAAATGCATCAATTAGAAGACATAGTAGAATGGATGCAAAAACATAATAAACAACCTACTGCAACATCAACAGTTTGATGGTGAAAAAAAAAACCCAAAACTACCAGGCTTACAGCCCAAGGAAGCAAGATGGTGTTGCAATACCTATATTTGACAAAATAGATCTCAGCATAAACTAATCAGAAGAGACAAAGAAAACCATTACATCCTAGTAAAGGGAACAATACATGAGGAAGATATAACCATAGCAAATCTCTACTCTTCAAACACCAACACTACCAGCTATGTGGAAAAAATACTCTGGGACATAAAACAACTTATGGACCTCCAACACAATAATGCTGGTCAACTTTAATACTCCTCATAAGCAATAGATCATCAAAGCAAAAAAAAAAAAAACTCCTGCTCAAACAATTCCATAAATCAAATGGATTTAACAGATATCTGTAGAATATTCTACCCTCAAATTGGCTAAGTTTACCATCTTCTCAGCCACACATGGATCCTTCTCCAAAGTAGATCATTTTCTAGTTCACAAATGAAACCTCAGCAAATACAAAAGATTAGAATTATCCCGTATATCCTATCAGACCATGACATCATGATTTGAGCAATTAACAGCAAAACTTATAAAAGAAAATACATAAAGATTGAAAAATACCTTAAAAATGAAGAATTGATCCAAGAAGATAGGAAAGCAGAAATTAAGAAATTCCTGGAAGCAAATGAGGTGAAGACAAAATACAGAAACCTCTGGGATACGATAAAAGCAGTTTTAAGGGGAAATTTCACAGCATTGAGTACCTACATTAAAAGTCAGGAGAGTTCACAAATAAATAAGCTTATACTCTACCTCAAATCTGTACAAATGGAACAAAAGTTTAACCATTAACACAGCAGAAGGCAGGAAATACCAGGATCCATGCTGACATAATGAAACTGAGAACAAATATATTAAGAATCAAGGAAGCAAAAAGCTGGTTCTTTGCAGAACTAAATAAAATTGACAGACTCCAACCAATCTCACCAAAAAAGGAGAGAATTGAAGCAAAGCAACAAAATTGCCAATGAAAAGGGAGAAAACATCAATGACCCCATGGAAATTTAACCGATAATCAGAATTTATTTTGAACAACTATGCTCCTCTAGATAATCTGGAAGACATGGACAAATTTGTAGACACATACAACATCTCCAATTTAGTGCAGGAAGATACAGAAAGCCTAGACAACCCCATAAAACCACTGAAATCAATATGGCAATTTAATACCTTCCAAAGAAGACAAACCCAGAACCAGATGGATTGCCCATTGAGTTTTACCACACCTATGAAGAGGAGCTAACACCTCTCCTTATTAAACTATTCCAAGAAATCAAAAAGGAGGGAAATCTCTCAAACACTTTTTATGAGACAGCCATAACTGTGATATCAAAACCCAACAAAGACATATCAAAAGAAGAGAACTACAGAATATCCCTGATAAACATCAATGCAAAACTCCTTAATAAGGTTCTAGCAAACCACATTCAAAAACACATCAAAAAGATAATTTTCACAGTCAAGCATGATCCATTCCAGAAAAGCAAGGCTGGTTCAATATATGCAAATCAATAAATGTGATTCACCTCTTAAACAGAGTTAAGGACAAAAATAATATGATCATCTCAATAGATGCAGAAAAGGCCTTCAGTAAAATACAGCACCCATTTATCATCAAAACTCTGGTGAAAATATGTAAAGGGCACATATGACAAACCCTAAGCTAGTAAATAATAAAAAGAGGAAAGCTGAAATCATTTCCATTAAACTTGGGAATGAGAAAAGGCTGCTCACTCACAACACTTTTATTCAATATAATCCTCGAGACCCTACCCAGAGCCATCAGGCAAGAGAAAGAAATCAAAGGGATAAGAATAGGAAGAGAGGAAGTCAAACTATACCTTTTGGCTGATGACATGATCCTATATCTGGGAGATCCAAAAAACTCCAGCAGAAAACTGCTTGAGCTGATAAACAGATTTAGCATAGTAGCAGGCCCACAAGATCAACACCCATAAATCCATAGCTTTCCTATACACTAATAATAATAGGACAGAAGAAGAAATCAAGAAATTGGTCCCATTTGCACCATCCTCAAAAAGAATAAAACACTTGGGAATTAATCTAGCAAGTGTATAATTTCATTATACAATGAAAATTATTCAGCATTAAAGAAATTGAAGAAGACCTGAGAAGATGGAAAGATATTCCATGTTCTTTGTTAAGCAGAATGAATACAATTAAAATGGCCATTCTGCCATAAGCTTTGTATAGATTCAATGCAAACCCCATCAAGACACCAATGTCATTCATTATAGATACAAAAAAAAGCAATTCTCAAATTCATATGGAACAAGTAAACCCAGAATAACCAAAATATTACTAAGCAAAAAAGACAAAAGAGGTAGTTTTGCAATACCAGATATAAAATTATACTATAGAATTGTAGTAATAAAAACAGCATGGTAATGTTATTAAAGTTGGAGTGAAGACAAATGTAATAGAATAGAATACTCTGAGACAATCCTACAAATCTATAAACATCTGATATTTGATAAAGGGGATCAAAATATAACATGGGGTAATGACAGCCTATTCAGCAAATGGTGCTGGACAAAGTAGACAGCCATGTGCAGAAAATTGAAATTGGATCCTTATCTCTCTCCTTGCACAAAAATCAAATTTGGTCTAGGATCTAAGAGTTAAACCATCTACTTTACAAGTGCTAGAAGAAAAAGTTGGAGCAACAGTCCAGCGTATAAGAGTTGGCCACAACTTTCTCAACAAGACTCCCAAAGCTGAAGAATTAAAGTCAAGAACTATTGAGTGGGTTGCCATTAAATTAAAAAGCTTCTGATCAGACAAAGAATTGGTCAAAACTGTCAAGGGAGAACGCATAGAATGGGAAATAAACATGGCCTGTGATTCCTCTGACAGGGCACTAATATCCAAAATTTACAAAGAACTCAAAAAATTTGGTAACAAAACCTTGAACAACCCAATCAAAAATTGGGCCAGAGAGCTAAACAGAAACTTCTCAATAGAGGAAATCAAGCAAGCCTATGAGTACACGACAAAGTGTTTTAAATCACTAATAAGAAGAGAAATGCAAATCAAAACTATATTAAGATTTCACTTCATTCCAGTCAGATTGGTAAAGATGAAGAGTATAAACAATAACAGATCCTGGAGGGATTGTGGGGAGAATGGTACACTGGCACATTGTTGGTGGAACTGCTGACTGGTACAGCAGTTCTGGAAAGTAGAGTGGTCCTCAAGAAATTAGGGATGGATCCACCATGTGATCCAGCATACCCTCTTCTAGGTATTTTCCCAGAAGAGTTAGAATCAGCACATTACAGTGACACAGCAAAATCAATGTTCATAGCAGTTCAATTTACCATAGCTAATCAACCTAGATGCCCCTCAATTGATGAACACACACACACACACACACACACACACACATATATATATATATATATATATATATTCTACTCAGTTATTAGAAACAACAATATTGTAACCTTTGAAGGTAAATGGATGGCAATGGGAGAAACCATGCTGAGCAAAGTTAGTCAAACCCTGACTCAAGGGTCAAATGTGTTCCCTCATTTGTGGAGGCTAGAGCAAACCCCAGGCTTGGGTGAAAAGTCAAACTCATGTATTAGATCAAGCAAAAGAGTAGCAACACACAATCTAGGGGAATCATAAAGATTTGGCTGGGGTTGGGAGAGGTAAGCAGGCAGCAGGATGGAAGAGGGGGTTAAGATAAGGAGGGATCTAGGGTGACAATCAACATTGTAGCATACTCTAACCCCCCCCCCCAGATCCTAATAATGCTTATGCAATCATTTAATTCTGGAAAATTCACAATGTAAGCATTTATATCATTGCAGGGGCAAAATATAGAAGAATCAAGAGACTGGGGTGTGGGGATTGTGGGGGTATTTCAGGTCTAAGAACAAATGCATATCGTATTTTTACTTTATAAATATTTATGATTGTACAATAATATAGCTCAACTCCTTAATAACAAAATTAAAAATTAAAAAAGTGGGAAAACTAGTCTTGCTACCAGAGCCATTACCATTGGTATTCCAGCTATAGTTTGTTAAGAATGTGCCTCTAGTATGAGACTCCTGCTTCATTTGCCAGTCCTTGTTATCTGCACCTTTCTGTTGTGCTCTCTAGAACTTACATGAGTCGACTATCTCACATTCTTGAATTGGCCAAGTCCACTCATGCCTCCTGGCTCTATATTTTACTCTTCTATTTGCCTGGAATGCTCCTAAGTTTTCCTATGCTCCCTCCTTCCCTTCATTCTGGTATCTCTACAAATGTTATTTTCTTAGAATGCAATGGTTTTTAAGTGAGCTTAGGCTAATACATGGGGCAGGTAGCTATTTTTTAAACAACACCACAATGTGTGATTGTTGTATTTAAAAATTGTTTATTGCATGGGCTCACTCATGTTTTGTTGAAGAAAATTATATAGTTATTGTTTGTTTTGGTTCTATCAGAATTGTAATTATTTTGATAGTACATTTTGAATGGACTGTAAGACACCATCTAGTTCAAACTCCATTGATACATTTTTAGATAGAACTATTGGCCTGAGAGTAAGTACCAGAAACTCAAAAATTGATAATAATAAGAAATTATAACCAACCTATGTACCTAAGTGAAAGACTAATTAGGAAAGTAATATCATGGCAATAGTCTGTGTGTAGGAGCAAGTCGTATTCTTTGTCTTATTTGTTGATCTGAGGATGTTGTTCAGTGGTCCAGTACTTGCCTCACCTGTATGAGACCTTGGGTTTGATCAACAACACTCCAAAAAAAGAAGTTCTTTATTGATATTGGAATACACTTGTAAAATATTGAAATACTGTTCCATAGTAAAAGTAGCCTATAGAAGAATAGGTAGTATAACATTTTTGCAAGTAAATGATATGTGTTCAAGTCCATCTGTATATAGGCTTTTTGGTATCTTTCTATCTATGGTGCCTTTCTATATATGAGAGAAGAATGATTTAAGTAGAAACATTGCATTAATAGTAGTCATTTTAAGTTACCTCTTGTTAGTTTTCTGTTTTCCAAATCTTCTGTGTTAAACAGTACTTTGGTAATTTAAACCCAAAGAGGACATTGATAAGAGCTGTGTTAGTGCAAGTGAGATATATATATAAGGACAGAGGGAAGGGCAGAGGGATTAAAGTGTTATATTTTGAGAATGAACAAGTCTGTCAACAATTCATAATACAATTAGGAGAAACTCAGCAAGATATAGGAGACTTCAACACCCAAGTCGCATAATACTGATTCTTATAATTTGCCCAAAGTACAGTAACCAGTATAAAGTGTATTCCATGCCAGAAAGCCCAGTTATCAAATGTAAGAGTTTTAAAATCATACTCAGTTTGTTATTTCACCACAAAGGTCTCCAACGAGGAATCAGTAAGATTTAAATAAGTAAATATGATAATAAATAAGATAACAGAAATGAGTAAGATAATAGAAAAAATCTTCAAAACCTTGGAAAATAGGCACATTCATTTCTAAATAGTCTATGGGTCAAGAAGTTTGATGAGAAATAAGACACTGAACCTAGGGAAAATACAACCTTGAAAATTTTGTAAGATATATCGAATGCAGTGCTTAGAGGGAAATTGGTAGCATTAAAAACACATTAGAAAAAAACACATTAGAAATGAAGAATAGGCTTAAAACAATAATCATAATTACAACCAGAAGAATCTAAGGTATGAGTGGGGGTCAATGGAGAGAAAAGTAAATGAAAAACAGTTAATAAAAAATTGAATAGTGATAAGAGCAGGGAGTAAGCTGAGAACAGAAACCATGGAAGAAATCATTGTGACAAAATGGGTTGTTTCAAATGACTGATAAAATTCACAAACTTGTGACATTAATAGAGAAGGAAAGAACAGACAACTGTTGCAGTGTCGGGTGTTAAGTGAATACTGCTTATGACAAACCTTGAAGACGTCAACAGTGTCATAGAGAAGTAGTGCTTAGTTTTGTTATGTGCACACTATAAGTGTGTCCCCTAAGGGGTCATTGGTTGGAAGCTTGGTCATCAGTGTGGTGATGTTGGCAGGTGGTGGGGAGTCTTTAAGAGGTGGACAAAGTAAAGGGTTATTGGGTCATTGGGCATCATCCTTGGAAGGGGATTGGGATGAAGGACTCCAGTTAATTCCTGGAGTCGGAGTTAATATAAAAGAATGAGCCTGGTTCCTGTACTCTCTGCCTTCCTGTCTCACCATGTGATCTCTCTTCTGTGTGATGGATGTGCTCCAGCCATTGTGGTGCCATTTTCCATTAGACCCTCCGCAGAGAACAAACACACGTATCTATTCTGTATTAGATTTTCACATCTACCACTGTGAGCTAAATCAACCTCTCTTCTTTATGCACTATCCAGTCTTGGGTATTTCATGAAAGTAACAGAAAATGGAGTAGTACAACTGAACAACTGAACACACAAACTAAAATGGAGATGAGATAGACCCAACTTTTGTAAAAAGCATGAACTACCACAAGAACATGAACTTTGATGGTTCAGTGAGCATTAGGAAGTTAAGTTCCTAATTTGAAAATCTCCAAAAAGAGAAACTTCAGGTATAGATGATATCACTAGAGAATTCTATTACACATTTAAAGAAGAATCAGTGCAGTCATTTCCAGGAAGTAGAAGAATTGGGAATAATTCACCATTTTATGAAGCTGAGATTACTAGATCATTAAACTGAAAAGATGATGCCAAAATGAACAATGGAGGAAGCTGAAAGTTGAGTGATCAAATCCATCATGATTCTATATTCATGAAAACTCCTATATAAGGAACTTCATTGACAAGCCCAGGAATTCATATGATTTTACTGATGTAGAAAAAAATACAGGACAAGATTCAACACCTATGGATAAAAATTAGAAAAACAGGAATAGAGAGTGCTATTCTTTAAATTATATCCTCCAAAGCATATAGTTAGGTTCTAATTACAGACTTAGGAACAAGAACTTTTTTTTCAGAAATGGCACTATATTATGACATAATTTCCTAAGATGAAGTCATAAAGGAGTAGGGTAAGCTGTTGGCTCAGTGTGACTTGTGTCCTTATAAGGAGAACAGGGTGGACAGTTGGTTAAATTTGTACTCTTGTCCTTATAAGGAGAGTAGGGAAAGCTCTTGATTCATTGTGCCTTGCATCCTTATATGGTTATCTTCTCTCTAGTTGATTTTTGAAGTGAAACATTTGCATTTCCATCCTTTTCATTTTGGGTTTCTTCTCCAGGAATTTTTTTTTTTTTTTTGTGATTCCCAGGAAGGTTCATTGCCTTTAACATGAGAAAGAGAAAACACTCTGATGTGAACCCACAGCAGCATAGATTCAGCAGCATAGGAAATATTGCTCCTGTACATCTCCACCCATCTCATCTCCCTCTGTTACTGATGTCACAGTGCATCAATTATGTGTGAAATCAAGGGTGAAGTAGCCTCTGAGGGCCTGTGTACCTCAACAAGGTGAAACAAAGTTTTAGGCATACACTGGGCCAGCAAAGTGTCCCAAGCTCTTTCTTCAAAGAAATATTCTTTTCTGTACCCTGAGACCCTCAGTGGTTGTGGTCATGCAAATTCCTTATAAACCCTTAAGTTATCCTTAATATTGTATTTGTGCAAAGACCTTAGTAACTCTATGATCTGCAATTCTTCAACAAGCACATCTTCCTTCAAATCAGGTTTGCATGAAGTTTTCTGTCCAACTTGCAAGTTTTTAAAAATCATTTAGCTCTGTTTTCTATTCTCCATTTTCACTCTAATCTAGGTTAAAAGCTTCCAGCAACGTCCCTGCCAGCGACTGAATTCTGTATTATCTTGAAATTTCCTCTACCAGTTTAATTTGTCCATTACTTTGAAATTCAGCCTCAGAGTCTCTCAGGAAATGAGCAAAATGTAATCAAGTTCTTCAACAGGATACAGTCTAATTTCACAATGTCTTCATTTCTTAAATCTCAAAATCATGGTCAGCATTCCTGTTGGTATTGTATTCTGAACGCCCACCAGCGTTGCCCATGAAGTTCTGCTTACTACATTCCAAAACACTTCAGGCTTGCATCTCTAAAGTGTTAACTTCTCATCCTAATTTCAGTTTCAGTTACCTTTTTTTTCTGGTCAAAGGACAGTGAATTGGGTATGGAATTTTGGCTCACACTGTTTTGGCAATGCTATTTAATTTCTACCACAGCTACTAAATTACCCTTTGCTTTGAGTGAAGCAGGAATGTCCTGTACCACCTTGACCAATTCTAAAGAAACTGTCCAGAAATTCTCAGTGGAATAAGATTCTACTTACTAGCATTTCCAGATGAAATAACCCATAACCTTTTATAAGCACTATCTTTGAAGTGAAAGACAGTCTCCCATGAAGAAATAGTCTTTGAATGAGTGGGACATCCATCTATTTTGTCTTTAGGGCATGATGAATTGAAAGAAGAGAAACTCCAGTTTTTAACCTTTTTCATGCATGATGAATGCACACATACCACACACTAAGTGCTCACATCCAGGTTGTGCTATGATAAATACGTGAAACCTCTTTGGCTGGGTCTTAGCTTTGTTATCATAATTTCTACTTTATAGATGAGATCACCAAATCCTAGAAGGGTTAAACACTTGCCCTGGTTACCCAGTTAGTCTTCAGGGGAGGAAAAGCACTCAGATGTCCTTACAAGTTGAAGAAGCTCTGACAGGCATGACTAACCTCACAGAAGAGACTCCGCTGAGGGCTTTCCAGGTGGGCATTGGGTAGGTGAGAGTAGAGACCCATCTTCTGCTGTCTTCTGTCTCCTGGGGCTCTCATGGTGGCTCCCCAGCAGCCAACAGCTAAAACGAAATCACTGCAGGATTTCACGGAGAATCTACTGGGCCTCAGAGGACTTCTGAAGACACCACAGATGGCATCAGCACTAATGGATGCTAATGGACAAAACCTTACCTGATTAAATTCCGTCACAGCTATCTGGCCCCTGCACCTTCCAGTAAGGCTTTCAGACAAACAATAACTTCTGTCTTTCTTCTGCACTGAGCTTTCTATAAACCAATAATTGTGGCTACCTGAGTTAGTTCCACCATGTGCCTTGGAAGCTCTTCCCACTGCCACAGTGCTGGTTCTTAAGAGTTCAGGAATTCCAGCAGATGGGAGAGAGAGCGTGAATTTCTGTGTGTTACGTCTCCTACTCCTCAATACCAACCCATTGCTAGAATCATGAACCACCTAACACCATTGCAGACCGTTTCCGTTCTCTCAGCCCTCATCCCTCTTGACAGGAGACAGTAAACTGGCTGTCGGCAGGTCACAAAGGATTTGCTTGACCAACATAATATTGATGATCATATTTTAAATTTTTAAAACTTCCTTTTGTGCCCTCCTTTAATTACCAGTTCCTCCCTCTCCTGTTAAAGGGCAAATCTATCCTTGTCCTCTTCTCTCCCTCCATTCTTGGAACCTCATGTATCTCCATGATTTAAATCAATGATGCTCTAGAAATAGTGCTTATATCTATTTATCAATTCAGCCAAATGTTGTAGAGCATCTGCAAAGATGAAAATGAGACACTCTTACATTCTGCAGGGAGCTGGATGAGGCGGACCTAGAAGCACACAGTGCAATTTGGTAAATGCTACAATGGTGGAGACAGGAGTCTCCACAGAAGAAGTCTTTGAGCTGCTTTTGAAGACTGAGTGGAAATTCATCAAGGGAATAATGACAAATCCTAGAGGCTTTTATTTAGCCTGTGTTTTAGAAAGTTTAAAAAAACTGCTTTGTTATACATGTCTACTTGTTTAATTTAATCCCACTTACTGATCAAATTAAAATGTCCAAATTTGATATTTTACCTTGTTTATGTTCTTACTACACATGAACTCTTTCTCCTCCAAACACCGGTAATTCAGTGCTTGTACCAACTGCTAGCACTCCCATTCTCCTGGTAATCAATCTAGCCTTAGAGATTTTTATTTTATTTTGTTTTATTTTATTTGTACAGCGGATTGAACCCAGGGGTACTTAACCACATAACCGAGCCACATCCCCAGGCCTTTTTATTTTTTATTTTGAGATGGGAACTTGCTAAGTTGCTGAGGCCAGACTCAAACTTGCAGTCCTACTACCTCAGCCTCCTGAGCTGCTGGGATGACAGTTATGGTGTCATTTGTATCCGCCAAAGGAGACACAGAGGACGTTGCAGGCAGGGACATTTTGTTTCACATCACAAGCAGCTGGCTGCCCAAGAGTGGATGGCATCTTTCCTTTAACCATCTCTCTCATGGGGGGAGGTAGCAGAGGAGGTGGTTCCCCAGTCTGCAGACCTGTCACAATGGCATTGTTAGCTAAGGAGGACCATAGCACTGAAGCTCACCTTCAACCTGTGGCTTCTCCGGGCTCTGAATACTTGTGCCTGTAACCTAGGATTCTACTCAGGGTACTGGAAGGCAGGGGCAGAGAACGGAAGTGAGCTGAGGGGAGGTGGGGGGCTCAAATGTGGGGTTTGAAGCTGATGAGGCAGATATTAGAAGTGGTTCCCTGGTACTGAGGCACTTAAAGTCACTCAGAGTTGAGGTTAGCCAAGGACATCATCTACTACCACAAAATGAAGGGGAGAATGGGAAAATGTGTCTGTTCTCCTACTTGAGTCTGAGTACTTGGTACTACGGAGATAGAGGTGGAAAGGAAACATATCATTGATCTTGGGCAGTAGTTGTCTCTGTGATTTGGAGCAGAATGTCTTGTCTTTCAAGGAATGTTCCTTCATTTGTAACATTGGTGTGCATTGTGAAATAGTGTGCTTGTGTGTGTGTGTGTTTGGGGAGTGGTCCTTCCCAATATGCAGCCCTGTCATAATGGCATTCTCACCAAGAACGATAGCACTTAGGGACCATAATCACCTGTGGGTCCTATTGTAGCCTGTAACCTACAATTGAATTAGCATTTGTGAATCAACATATGAAGAGCAAAGCATTGGAGGGCAGAAAACTTGGGCTTGAATCCTACTTCTTCATTAGTAGCTATTTTATTAAAATTTGTAAAGGTCCTAAGCACAGTGCCTGGCACAGGGAATAAAAATAAAATTGAAAACTAGTTTTTCTTTTCTCTGCGATGCTTACAGTTCATTCGACTTCCCCATACCTTCCTTGTGTCAGGAGATAAAAAAAGCGAATGCCCAGATCCTGAAGAAATAAGCCAAGGCATAGAAGAGTTAGGAAATTTAAATGAGATCAAGTGGGAGATATTACAATAGATCTTAAGCTGTTCAAAAGTGTTAAAAGAATTATGTTATACATATTTGAATGACTGCTCTGCAGTCATCAAAATAAAGTTATTGTTTTTAAAAGATATAATATGGGGGCTGTAGTGGTGGCTCAGCAGTTACGGTGCTTGCCCAGCATTCACAAGTGCATGGGTTCAAATCCCAGCACCCATATACACAACTAAGTGTCAGAGCAACTTAAACCATGTGAAAAACTCAATTAAAATTGATTCTCTCTGTAAAGAATGACATAGGTATCTTAATAGGGATAGCATTAAATCTTTATAAAGCTTTTGATAGAATGACCATTTTTATTATATTAATTATGCCTAACCAAGAGCATGGGACATCTTTCCATCTTCTTATGTCATTTTAGATTTCATTCTTCAATGACTGATTGTTTTCCTTGTAGAGATCTTTGATTTCCCTTGTAAGGTTATCTTTAAATACCATATTTTTACAACGGGGGACAAAGTATTACACGGAGGAGAGACAGCCTTTTCAACAAATGATGCTGGACAAACTGCACAGCCAATTGCAGAAGGTTGAAATTAGACCCACATCTTTGTCCTTGCATGAGAATCAAATCAAAATGGATCAAGGAGCTAGGAATTAAGCCAGCTACAATTGATGGAAGACAAATTAGGTCCAACACTTCAGCATTTCAGAGTAGGCAAAGACTTTCTCAACATGTCTCCTAAAATGAAGGAAATAAAGTAAAAACTCAGTGATTGGGATGCCATAAAGCCAAAAAGCTTTTGCACCACCAAGGAAATAATCAAAGGAGTCAAGAGATTTCCTGCAGAATTGGAGAGAATTATGGGCTGTGATTCCTCTGACAAGGGTCTCATATCCAGAATCTACAAAATCCTCAAAAACCTCAATTACAAAAACACAAACAACCTAATCAATAAATGGGCCAAAAAGCTAAATAGAAACTTCTCAACAGAGGACATTGATCAAGCCAATGAATACATGAGAGAGTGCACTAAATCACTAGTAATCAGAGAAATGCAAATGAAAACTACATTAAGATATCACCTTATGCCACTCAGATTGGCAAAAACGAAGAAAATAAACAATAATAGATGCTGGAGGGGCTGTGGAGAGATAGGCACACTAGCACACTGTTGGTGGAGCTGCAGACTGGTCCAGCCCCTCTGGAAAGCAGTGTGGAGAATCCTCACAAAACTAGGGATGAGCCCACCATATGATCTTGCTATTCCACTCCTGGGTATCTTTCCAGGGGATTTAGAATCAGCACATTACAGTGACACTGTGAAATAGATGTTCATAGCAGCTGAATTTACAATAGCTAAATTATGGAAACAACCCAAATGCCCCTCACTGGATGAATGGATCCAAAAACTGTGGTACATATATACCGTGGAGATTCACTCAGCAATTAGAAACAACGATATTGCAGCCTTTGAGGTTAAATGGATGGCTATGGAAGAAATTATGCTGAGTGAAATCATCATAACCCAAAGATCCAAGGATCGAATGTCTTCACTCATCTGTGGAGGCTGGAGCTAGACCCTGGCCATTGAGAAAGGAGGTCTAGTATCATGTTTTAAATCCAGATAAGTTTTAATGCCATACAACCTAATACATTTTTAGAGATGTTTTGGGAGGGGGAGGAGAGGTATAAGAGTGGGTAATTTGGGGGCGGCTCTTGGGGGTAAATCTAATGTTCAGAATCTATATATATATATATTATTATTTATTATATATTATTATATATTATTATATATTATATATTATAATTATATATATGATATATAATTATATATTATACATTTATATTTATATATATAATAATATATAATATATTATATATATTATATATTATATATATATATTATTTCATTAGAAGCTTGTTTGATTGTTCAACAAATAAACTTCTTTTTTTTTTTAATTTTTTATTTTGATCAAACTTACATGATTTTAACAAAATAATATAAAATGTGTATAAAATATGCATATATTCTGGATTTTGCAATTATCCCCAGGAGTGCCCCCTCAATTACCCTCCCTTATCCCTCCCTTCCCCTTCCCCTTATAACTCTAAAAAAAGTATTAGATTGTAAAGCATTACATCTTATCTGGATTAAACTCATGTTACTAGACC
>PVKS010038841.1:0-17665 GCA_004027875.1 Aplodontia rufa | reverse complement strand
TGATGAAGAGGTTTTTGTATTTCCCTTTATCCTAAGTGCTTCTATTAATCCTTTTAACTGAACGGATTAACTGCCCTTCTCAGTGTGGCAACCTAATTCAGACAATGAAAACGTCCAGAAAGCTGGCAAACAAAAGAATGACTTTTATGAAAAATTACCACAAAAAAGTCTAAAATGTCTTTGCATTTGTTTGACATCAGTCCATCTCAAAATATCTTGTGAGCTCTTTAAAAGCAAAGAAATGAAAATATTTCTTTAAAACTTGATTTTTGTTTTAGTAAGAATATTTGGCTTAACTATAATGCAATTATCAGATTGTTTTAAAGATAAATGAATTGAAATTCAGATTTATTAGAGAGGAAGAAACAGAATAGAAAAGCTTATGTCTACTTTTTTTTTCTTTTGGCATTCCAAATTCCCAGTATAGCAAAAACCAGGCATTAGTAACTGTTGGTGAATAAATGACTCAGAGTAAAATAGAAAACATGAAAAAGATGCTATTCATATAATTTGCTTACTTACACAAAAATATTTACTAAGTATCTTTTTTTTTTTTAAGTACTGAGACTTGAATTCAGGACCTCATGCTTGGGAGGCGAGTGCTCTATCACTGAGCTACATCCTGTCAACTCTACATTTTTTAATTTGATTAAATGGAATTCTCAGTATAGTGTCATATTGTGGAGGGAGCTTCAGGAGGAGATGCATTGTTTTGGAATCATGGAATAGATATGAAAAGATTATATCAAAAATTTTACCAGTCTTGTGACAAAGTTCATACCCACTTTTCACATTTGTAAATGCTAAACATTATTATTAATGAGTGAAAAAGATGCTAGCATCTGAATGTGGATGATTTGAACATAAGAGACCCATATATTTGTTATGGTCCTTGATGTACTCAAGTTCAATTCAGGCTCAGAAGAGTACACCAATACTTGCCTGGCAGGGGAGACACCATGATCCTGAAGGTGGTTTTCCCAAAGAAAGGCTTATCCATTGCTCTGTGGATGTGCTGACCCTTGCAATTTCCCCAAATGCGGGGAACTCAACTGCATAATTTGTGGTAGTTGGGGACTGCATGCGCACTTGCAAAAGAAAAAAAAAAAAAGAAGAAGAGTATACCAAAAAAAAAAAAAGAAAAGAAAAACCTTTAGGAATGTTTTATTTCAAAAGCTATTATGATCTGCATTATTTTTTTTTCTAGTTTATGGATATGTCTTTATATTGAGGTTTGCTTATAAAGAATAGGAAGCAGAGCATTTGTTAGAAAGTGGTCTAAAAGGGAAATACAAGGCATTATTTGTAGTTTTCTGGAGATATTATAAAAATATCATTGTAAACACTTCCACACTTAGATCTAAGATCAGCTGTGATGAAGGGTATCTAATGAAGACGAGCTATAACAGTTCAATTGAGGATGAAATTTCTCTCTTCATGAATCGAAGAATATGGTGAGGCACTCCCAACATGAAGGAATAAAGTCAAAAAGTAAAAGACCAAACTTGGAATTCTACACCAAAAGCAGCATGTGAATATAATTCTCAAAGCTTGTCATTTTCCCACTATACTTTGTAATTGATGTTGGCCTATTTCTCCAAGAATGATTGCAGAGAAAGGGTAAATGTGCTGCATGTCTGAGAAAGCAAATATGTATTGTCTCTGCACTATGGATAGTTGGCACTATCCATTTGCATAATTTTAATAACTATTCCTTACGGCAAATCATATTCTTATAAATTTGTGTAGAATCACATCATAAAAACAGGAGAGTTAGTGGAAAACTTTCAAGTGATGTGCATTACCATCTAAATTGGGGAAATCAAGTATGAGAGCCTTGAAGCAAGAAGAATAGTCATCTATACTGAGTTTTAAAAATACAATAATACAAGTGAACTACTAATGGGTCACTAAGTGTGTTTATAGGAATGATAATAACACCTCTAAATTAGAATTAGCAATTCTTTATCACATTACTTTATATGCCAAGTATTAAAATTCTTAGCACCAGGGGATCTATCATTAATTTCAAAATAAAGTAGAGGGAAATAATAGAATTCTTTAAATATTATATACAGAAAAAATTCATATGCAGGGTATGATTGTTAAAATTGCACAAAGGAATAATTAAGCATATACATAAAATATGTAGTGCAATGAATTAAAATACATGTGTTTTGTATTTTGAAACCTGAATGAACTATTATGTTTTAAAGCTGACTTGACTTTTCCAGTTGTTTAAAATGGGAGGTGATAGAAAAAGTTATAGTGGTAAATTGAGCCTTGATAATGAGTTCCTTCTAGTCAATGACTTCCTCTTATTTAACTTCATTTCCTTAGAATGGATGGGTCAGTGGTTAGGAAATAATAGATGGTAAGTAAATGTTTAAATAATGAAATTGAACTGAATCCTAATGAACATAATCATCAGACTCCGTTCAATTCTTGGATCCATCACTTATAAGTGGAGTTGTCTTAGAAAAAGTTACTTAATCTCTAAGACTTTTATTTCTCTTTGTTTTAATATAAAAAGAACTGCCTGAACTTCACCAGGTTGTTACAAAGATTAAATGAGGTTATATAAACATGGGATAAGTGTGCCACACAGGAAGGAATGGTTATTACTCAGACAATAGCAATTGATTTTTATGTTGTCTATTTTTTAGTCCATCCTAGTCTCCAGGATTACTCCCTAAACCTTAGCTAAAATGCACCTAACCCAGAAAGCCTCTTTGGCCTGTTCCCATGATACATTGAGGTCCTCCCCAGTTATTTCAAGGCATTCTTATTACTGCATAACCCTTTAAAACTTCATATATATTTTTTCTTTCTCAAAATTTGCTTATTCATGAATTTGTGAAAACATAAAAAGCATTCACAGTAAAGGGGTATTATGCTATGTTTTGATAATTATATGTATTATGTAATGTTTAAATCAGTTTAACCATATTTACATCCACAGATATTTATCATTTCTTTATGGTGAAATCTTCTAGAATCTTTTCCCCTAGCTTTTGAGAATGTATTGTGCGTTACTGTTATCTGTAGTTACCATGCTGTGCAATCTGATACCAGATCTTTTGTTCTCTAGGTGTAATTCTATACCCATTAAAGAACCTTCCCACATCCCTCCCTCTCTCCTTCTCTCTCAGGCCCCTGGCAACCACCATTTCACTCTAAACTTTTGTGGACATAAACTGTACTAAATTCCAAGTACAAGTGAGATCATGGGGTGAGTTCTGTGCCTGCCTTGTTTTAACAAATTATTTCCACTGGGCTGGAACAGTGGCTTTGTGGTTTATGGCACTTGCCTAGATGTGAGAGGACCCAAGTTCAAACCCCAGCACCACATACACAATTAAGTGTTGGAGAAACAAAGGCCAGATTGAAAAAAAAAAATGATTCTCTCTTTGTCTCTCACTCTCTCCCTCTCTTTTTAAAAAATAAAAATAAACACATAAGTAAATACTTTCCAGTGCCATCCACGTTGCTGCAAATGACAGGATTTCACTCTTTTTATAGTTGAATAGTATTGCATAGCGTAGAAGTACTACATTTTATTTATCCATTACTTAGTTTGTGGACATCTGCTCAATCATTTGGCAGTTCAGTTTTTGATTTTTTGAGAAACCTCCATACTGTCTTCCATAATAACTGTGGTTATTTGTAACCCCACAGACAGTGTACGTGTTTTCTCTCTTCTCCACGTCCTCACTGACGTTCATTGTCTTTAGTCACTTTGTTAATAATAACCATTCTTTCTGATGCAAGGTGATATCTCAGGGTGGTTTTGATTTGCACTTCCCAGATAATTACCAAGGCTGATTTTTTTACTCATGGACATGTTAACCATTTGTATTTCTTCTTTGGGGAAATATTTACTTATAAACCATTTTTAATCTATTTATTTCTTTTTGCTATTAATTTTCTGTAGTTCTGTATATATTCTGGATATCAAACCATTGTCAGATACTTTGCAACTATTGTCTCCCGTTCTTCAGGTTGTCTCTTCTTCACTCTCTTTCCTTTGTTTCCTTTGCTGTGCAGAATCTTTTTAGTTTGATGTAACCTCTGCTCTTTACTTGATCCAAGAAAGAAAAAAAAGATTAACATAAGTCCTGAGTATGTGAGAGTTTAATCAATCCATCACATTAGATCAACACATGCATTTCATTCTGAAATATTATATTAGAAGTAAAGAAAACACCTAGTAATACAATTTTAGAGCCCAAGAAAAAGATTTTTTTACTGACTGTGAGTCACAAACCTCATTCATTCAGTGTTTCAAAAGATCACATGAACTCCTTCAAGAAGAAATTGGGAAAAATTATGGATAATAGATCCATAGGAGAATATTAAAAAGCATCGTAAAATCAATAGGAAGGGGGTGTGTTCCTCACCTGTGGGAATTTTTATTTTGGAAGGTCATTTCTGTGAAGTTCAACAAAAAGTTTTAAAGGTCACTTTCAGAAATTAAAAAACAAAACAACAACAACAACACATTTCAACCAGTAATGCATGGCTAGTCTTTTATAATGAATGAATTTGAAATTATGCTTACTTTTTTTTGATATTTTACAAGATAAAAAAACACAGAACTTATGTCTCTGGGATAATTTTGTAAATTTTAGAAATTACTATCAATCAAATTGCTCAAAATATAACTTTAGTAACAAATAAAAGAAGGAAAGACAGATGGCAGGCATAGAGAAGGCAGAGAAAAAAAGAGAGAGAAAGAAATGATTGGAATAAAGAAAGAAGAGAACAGAAAAGGAAGTGAAATCTCCTAGAACATGAAGAACTTTTGCAGAGTGTGTTGTGGAAATTGAAATTATATTAAAACAATGCTTTCTCTAAGACATACTTCAGGGAATTATCAGGCCAAATTGGTAGGAAATTCTCAATGGAATTATAGCTCAAATTTAATGTGGTAGGAGTGTGGTCAGTAACCTAAATATTTTGAGACTGCTTAGTGTAGGGTGTCCAGTTAATATACCTCCCATATTGGAAAAGCATGTAAAAGTACACTTCTCAAATTATGACAATGTACATCTCACATAAACACTAAGGAGTGTGTGTTCAACAGACTAACAATATATGATACAAAACAAATTTTAAAAACAGAAATATATGCAATTACCCTCGAGAACAGTACCAAGATATTGTATTACCATATTATACATAAAGTGGTTAATGTTCTATGTGCTAATTAGACTGTAGTCCTGAAGGAAAGAAAGTCATTATACCTTATAATTTTCAGAAAACTTAACCTGTAACTATAAGATTATAAAACATCAGAATCTCAAGCAATTTTGTGGTTATTACAACACATTATAACATGATATTAAAAAGCTGCAATCAGGGGCTGGAGCGATGGCTCAGTGGTTTCGACCCTTGCCTGGCAAGCACGAGGACCCGGGTTCAAACCCCAGCACCACGTACACAACTAAGTGTTGGAGCAACAAAGGACATGTGTAAAACCAAATAAAGTTGTTTCTCTCTTTCTCTGTCTCTCTCACTGTCCCTCTCTCTTCACAAAAAAAAAAAAAAAAAAAGCCGCAATCATTATTTGCTTCATCCTACAATGTAGACGATTTTTCCTGTGAATGAAAATGAAATAACTTAAGACATGACTCTTAATCGAGTCAAGGATAGAGAGGAAGAAATTTGAATAGATAGAAAAAACTGAAATTATTCCACATATTTTAAAGAAAAGGAAACTGTGTGTTAATGTTGGAGAGTGGAAGAATAAAGATGCGTGGGAGAAAGAGGCTGACCAAAAATTTACTCTTCACTTTGAAATTTAATGAAAGTTGTAAAATCACCTTTGAGTGGGGAAACTTTCTGCTTTCCAGAGAGTGTGAAAAAATTTCCCCTAATACTGAAGAATCACAGAGATCTCAGGTAAGAGAAGATATTAGGTATGTCACTAATCTCTTATATGGAGGAAACAAAGTTATGATTTCTAACTTGTTCCTGAATATCACAGAAGTGGTATAACACACCTGGTGACAGAATGCTATTTCTGGAATGTGCTGGACTGACAAATGGGAGTTTCTTACTATGCACTATGTTTTGAGAGAAATAGTGGAAGGATTTTGTAGAAACAGAAAGCCAACTTCACTCCAATTGGAATTCCACATTAGTTATTTATCATCATAAGTATTTCATCTACTTCTCTCTCGCTGTCTAAAAAAATAATAATAATTTTTTAAATTTAATTAATTAATTTACTTTTTTTTTGGTATCAGGGATTGAACACATGGGCACTTAACCACTGAGACACATCTCCAGCCCTTTTCATTTTTTTAAATTTTGAGACAGGGTCTCCATAATATGCTCAGGGCCTCACTAGATTCCTGAGATTGGTTTTGAAATTGCAATCCTCCTGCTGCAGCCTCCCCACCGGCTGGGATTACAGGTGTCTCTGTCCTTGATTTCTATGTACCTCTTAACACTAGATTTCGTCAGTCTTATGTCTAAAGCAACCAAGAACGTTGAACTGTCCTCTATTTTATTCTCAGAAAAAATTTTTTTTCTAAACACAGCTTCTTTTTCTTTATTTCCTTTTCCTTTTGCTACTTCTGTTACCTATAAAATATTTCTATCCTTGATGGATTCTCTGCATTTCCTCATCTTAATGAATGATGATGAACTTTCTCTAATGATACAGATTTCTTTGGACACTGTCAAAAAAAGACTAAATTCTTCCTTAATTCAGGAAGAGTGTGGCAAGGTGGCATTCTACTCCTCACCTGTATGGTGACCCTATTCGTTACCCTTATTATATGCCTCTTTCAACTGTACAATCTTCATTCATGGACTTTCTGACTTCACATCAACATGTTTTAATATAATATTTATTTATTATATTTGAGGCACTTGGAATCACATCCAAGGCCCTCTGCATGCTGGAAAAGTGTGCTACCACTGGCTATACCTCCAGGTCTTGTAGTCAGTACTATTTTTATTAAAGAGACAAGTTGCTTGTCAGAGTTGCATCATAGTCTTATAAAATATTCCAGGGGGAATTTTAGAAATTATACATCTGGAAACAAAGTGAATATGATATAAACAATCAGCATTTCTGTAGCAATTCATTTGATATACAGTAGAGTTAACAGATTTCAATTAAATAAAGACAAGCTTTGCTCTTATCCTGATCATCACTGAAAAAAACAGTACTTACTACAGTTTCTATCACTACATGGTGTGACTTTATTAATTTTGTTACATAAGTGAATAAATCAGTGAATTAATACTTAATTCATGAGTCAAAATTAATTTTCAAACACAGCATGTATGAATTTAGGGCAGTATTTGAAATGCTTTCAAGATAAAGTTTGTTCAAAGTATTGTGATCCAGCAAAATAATAGCCTCTGTTCTTTTGGATACACAAATCTAAAACAGTCCAAAAATAGCATAGACTTGATTTTTCTTTACTTGATTAGAAGGTAAACTGCACTACTGTTGAGGTGTTCAGCCATCCTAATATTCTGAAATTTTCAGAGACTTAAAAAATGCATTATTCAAAATAAAAAAAAACTGGCAACATTGTAAATATATTGATTTATGAATATGTAGCTATATTCCCCTTGGATAAAGAAAATGTAAGAAAGCCTTTTTCAAACTATTCATTATCATTATAGATTGTATACAATAGAGGGTATTTCATATGTTTTTAAGAAATTCTTTTAAAGAGGTATTTATGCTTTTTAGAGTTTTGCTGCAAAGTCAACAAAAACATATTTTCCCCATGAATTTCCCTGAATATTCCTATTGGATTTTTTCATCAGAGTTAAATATATACTATTCTAAATTATTGTGGAAATACATCCCTAAATTCATTTGTTGTGTTTCAAAGTGAGAAGTTTACTTATTTTACTAAAAATTTGACTTTGTAGGTCATACATAGATTACCTTGCTTTTTTAAAAAATGGTTACAAGTAGAGTAAAATAAAAACAATATATCTTAATGGCAGACTGAGAGCAGTTTTTGAAATGGTTAATGCATTTTTATTATCCTTTTTCAGGGGTAAACAAAACATACATTATTTGGGATTCTTCTTAGATATGAGAAACACATATTTTTGTAAAGCCTTATAAAAATATCAAGGACATTTTATTTCTCTTTAGTGACTTCAAAATGTGAGTCATCAAGGCTATTATAAAAATGAAAATTTCTGAAAGCATAAAATAAGCTGAAATTGACCTATTATATTCTTATTTATATGACTAACATTGTTTTAAGAAAAGTAACATTTTCAAAGAAATTTAATATTGTTATAATACTAAGTTGACATAAAGTCTGATAATGTAATTTATTTAATTTAAACAAATTACTATAATAATTAATTTTAAAACTAATGGATTTGACATAAAATTCACATTTTAAAATAACACCAGCATACTAACTACATTTATACTAGCATATAAATGACTTTGAGGAAATTTGAAAACTTCTGCTATATTACCAAATTAAAGATATCTGATTTTTGGAACCAAAATCAAGTTACCATGCCTTCACTTTATCAATCTTATTCATTGTATATTTACACCAAATGAGGAATTATGTATCATTCTTTTCCTTGAGTGTCTTTGAGAAGTTGCAAATGAACCTCCAATTAACCACAACAGTGTTGCATTGCTCTGTCATCAGAGAAAGGACATTTTAAGAAGTAAGACTTAGATAACGGGATTGAATATTTGAGCAGGGAGAATCAAACTAAGGGCCTTACATGTACTAAACTACAACTGATCTATACCTCTGGCCCAAATTTAATTATTTTAGCCACTGAAATTAAAAATTGCTATCTACTCATTATAAAAAAATCTTTCTATAATAAGAGATATTGATATGATTTATTATGTTAACATGCAGTTAACGTCTTATCAATCGCTATATTATTTTGATGAAAATTAGTGATTTGAAGAAATATGTTTATATATCTGTGCTTGTTTGAAGACTAGACAATTTTGGCTCTGATTTTTTGGACTTGTATAATTCTTGAACTTGCTTTTTTTCCCATCTACTGCTAAGTATTGTTTTTAGCTCCTGTGTAGGATACTTTTATTTATATCTATTTATATATAATCAGCTTTTCCCCAAAATTCTGTTTCTGTAATATTCTATACTTGGAAATTAAATAAAATTTATGATTTATATTTTATACACATTTTGAGTTGAGTAGATGTTGAAAGAAATTTCTGTGACGCAAATAATATATATATATACATATATATTAGTGAATAGGTTCAATTTTAGGGACAAAAAAAATCCATCATTTAGAGTTTACAAAATCCTGAAAAGATGGTACCTTTGGAAAAGAAAATTATGAAGACATAAAATTTGAATTAAAATATAGAAAATGCAAATTGATGCTTGAGAAAGCAGACTTTCATGCACAACTGGTAGCCATTTGACTCAGTTTTGGTCAAAGAGATGAAAGCCTTGGTTGGAGTGGTAGAGCGCTTGCTGGAATGCGAAAGGACCCGTGCTCAAATTCCAGCACCACATACATTTGAAGTGTCGGAAAAACAAAAACCAGATGAAAAAAATAAATAAAATTTATCTCTTTCTCTCTCACTCTTTAAAGAAAAGATAAAAGTGGAAATATGATAAGGATTTAAGAAATTTATCTACTGTTTGTTGAAAGTAATAGACTTCCCAGAGTCATTACAAATAACAGTTCTAACTGATAAAAGCACCAGGTAGAAGTTGCTATAAACAGAAAAAATGGACAAAACTTCAAAATAAATGAGACTGTATCTTGACAAGCTTGCTTTGAATCACTGTTGAAATAAAATGGTATATAAGCATCTGACACACACCATAAATCAGTCCTCTGACTTAGAGCAAATGGCATAGGTGAAAGCAGCTTTAGTTGCCTGAAAAGGTATACTTATATAGGAAAAATACGATTTTTCTAGCCATCTACCATTAGGTAAGTTAGATACATTTTCCTTAGCGTTTCTGCAAGTCCTAGTTTTACCTATCTTAGGATGATGGGCCCGATGAAATAAGGTAATGAGATTAGTAAAAGAGTGCCTGATTACAGTTCTCAATATTTTGAATTAATAGTGGATTTTCAATTACATATATTAATCATTTACAGATGACACAAAATTTAAAATTTTTAAAATAAAAAGAATTTATTAAAATCAAACCATTCTTCCCCTGGAAGTAAAAGTGTCCATAATTATTGAGGTACTTAGTAAGTTTCTATGAAATATCTGAAACTCTACTCGTTTCTAAAAACACAGAGATAATTAGAGCATTTTTTTTTCAAGATGTGGAGTAGCAGGGAATAAAAATTGAAAACAAAACATTACAAATACAAAAAGTAAGAACTAAAGAGAGGGAGTGTATTTAAATTCCTACATACGTCAGGGAAAGCCCATTACCTATTTCTAGTAAGCATTAAAGGGAATGTAGAATAAGGGGATGAGGAAGAAAATGACATGTTAGGCAGAGGAAAATCACATAGTGTCAGAGTGTCATCCAAAACTGCAGCATGTTTTGGAAAATAAAATAGTTTACACATAGTTTACACACAAGCTTATGAGGTAAAGCGGTAAGGATGAAATAGACTGTACTCTTGGAGTCAGATTATAGAAATCCTTGTATAGTTCTTGAAATTTAGATTTCAAAACAGTGATTCCCCAATTATGTTCCACAGAGTCCAGTTATTACACAGAAGTCTCTCAGGGCCTGGACCCTGCATGAGAAAAAAGACAAACAGGCCCATTTCAGAATTTGTTCTTCAATTGAAACAAATGCTCTATTGTTTTTCTGTTAGCACACATAGCCTGGATCCATAACTAGACAACTAGATAGCCATGCATGATTATTTCTAGAAAGGGGAGACTGCTTGCCAAAAGTGTAAATACGTGATCATCAAATGACATAGCCATATTTTCAGATTTTCCATGCATAAACTTAATCTGGCAAAGAAATGAGAGATATCCCTATGGAGGATATTAATATTCAACCTGAAAAATGAGATAATTTAGAACCAAACTAATGCTCTTTCAATGAGAATGGAGAAGAGTTGGCAGTTGCGATAAGTATAGAGATAGAATTAATAGTTTGGGGGACTTAATAAAAAAATCTTCAAAATTCTTTTTCTTATGCCTCACCCAATGAATTTTAAATACTTTTATTTGTTTCTCATGTGTTATTATGTTGATTTATCATTTTTGTTTGAAGTTGTAATCATTAAAAAGGCTAAACTAACTGACATATTTAAAAATTGAAATTTTAAAAGAAACTATTACAAAAATATATCTGTTAAATTATAAAAGCAACAGCAAATTCCAACCATGATTCACTTAAAATGCATTTTAAAACTGCTCTTTAGCTGAATGTGGGCACACTTCTGTAATCCCAGCGGCCTGGGAGTCTGAGGCAGGAGGATGAGAGATTCAAAGCTAAAATCAGCAATTTAGCAAGTCCTTAAGCAACTTAGCAAGACTCTGTTTCAAAACAGAAAAACAAAAAGGGCTGGAGATGTGGCTCAGTGGTGAAGAGCCCCTGGCTTCAATTCTTGGTACCAAAAAACAAAACAAACAAAATGACCAAAGAAAAACAAACTCACACACAAAAAATGTGTTCTTTAATAGTGGTAAATTTTAGCTCACTATTTTTGCTGCTTGAGTCTCTCCTAATAAAATAGACATATTTGAGTCTTTTATTGGCCTTTAGGTCATGCTTCTTTCCAGTTTTGAAATTTATATTGAAATTTAAGAAATTCTCTTCATCTGGTGGTCATAAAGAGTCTCACTCAGTGTTAGAAATAATATTTTGTCCTAAATAGGTAACTATATTTCTATATGTAAGTAAATATATTTTAGTATTTATATTTCAGAATTAGCATTTGAATATTTATCTAGGAAGTCAAATTCTTTCTAAACTTGTTCTAACTGCATAATATTTTGTTACTAGAAAGTAATAGCATGTTGGCATGTTGTACTTTTAAATAAAAGAAAATAAAAATTTCCATTGCTTTTTTTTTCTTCCTTCTGTTTTGTTTTGTTTTCGTTTTTCCCTAGGGGTAGAGTTGCCTATATTGAACTTTCAGACAGAGGGATAAACTAATTCTGTAGTGGCCATAAATTTCCAATTATAAGATCACAGGGGATTGAAGAAGGAACTTCACTGACACCCACTGCAAGTGGAAGAAGAGAGGAAAACAAAAGTCAAAAAAATAGCTGAATGTTTCCACTGAGCTGTCTCTTGGGAAATGCATTGCCTTAAGAATAGAGCAAAAAGGAACTTTATTTGATAGTCTTCTTTCTGAGTATTAGCACAAAGCTGTTTAAACCTAAATAAAACCCACAAAGGCAGAGGTATATAATTTATTTGAAAGTAAAACTTTAATTAGCTATAGAAACTTGAGAGCAAATTGTGTGTACTTTCTGAGGGGCTGTGTTGCGTATTGCATTCAAAAACAAAGCAAAAAAATCATAGAGATGACATAATGTAATTGAAGATTCCTATTTGAACAAAATAAATGGAATTTTTAACAGCTGGATATAGTCCTTAGGGTTGTTTTCTTATTTCATAAATTGAGTTTGAGCAAACTATTCCTATTGGTGAAATTGATTTAATGAGCATGGATAAGTCTGTGATGAAATATAGGCCCACGTAGGACAAAATATAAAACCAGCAATACAGGAAAAATTGTCTAAATATACACTGATAGTTGTGAACACATTCAAAATACAATAGGATTTAGAAGAATTTTTAAACATGGTGTTTAACTACAGGTGCAAATGCCTCAAAATAATGATTTGAAGCACTGGCATAGAATGTGGACCATGTGTTCAGATTTTATACTCTTCATTTGATTCCTGCATTGAATTCCCAAATCATCTCAATCTGAAATCACTCTTTAAAAGTTACTTTTTATTAAAATTACCTACATTTACACATATTTTCTTTATAAATTTTTAATTTATATATAATCCCCTCATTATTTCTGAAGTATAACCTGTAGTATAATTCAATGTGCTATTTGGATCCTGGAAATTTTTATCACTCTGAATACTTTTGTTTTACCTCTTTTAAAATTAAGATATTTCATCATAAAATATTTTCAACATATTGGGAAGTACTGGGTATTGATCTAGGGGTGCTTTACCACTGAGTCATATCTCTACTTCTTTTTATTTTTACTTTTTATATTTAAGACAGAATCTTGCTTAGTTGATGAGGATATTACTAAATTATTGAGAATGGTCATGTACTGGCGATCCGCTTGCCTCTGTCTCCCAAATCACTGGAATTATAGGCATGCACCACTGCACCTGGCTTGATTGCAAATTTAACAATAGCTATCAGGGACACTTTTAAAACCTTGTTATCTTCCTCTCCCTCCTCCTACCTTTCTTTTCAGAAAAATATTACTGATGCTTGAAAAAGATGATTTCAAATGTGTCTTATCAGATTAAAGGACACATAAATCTAAAGGTTGGATTTTTGCAAACAATACTTATAAGACTAGTGCAATATCTTTAAAAATCCATTTGGATTTAAAACATCAGTTAGCTAGTAAGTGCATAAAAATTAAAAGAACTAGCTTTGGAATCAAATTGCCTAGAATACATCTTTGAACCTTCAATAATTTCTACATGTCCTTAGGTGAGATTCTGAATATTACTTATCCTTATTTCTTCAGCTGAATGTAATACGAATGACAACAGCATTGTTCTTTAATATTAGACCATATTTGAAAAATTTTAATGACTAATTGGTTAAATATAATAGATGCCTTTAGTGCAATGCCTGATATGTTTGATAAATGTCATCACATGGAAGAAGTATGAAGTCTTACTCTACAAGAATAACATTATCAAGGTTATAAAACATAAAATAGGTCTTCAGGAAAGAGTAAACTGAGTTACACTTGCTATAAACATTTGATTGGTCAAAGAATCTTTTACTAAATTCACAAATATCAGTAGCTGCCTGTTTCATGCTAAGACTATATTAGGACACTTAGGTAATCTGACGGTGCTGAGGTGAATATAACAGTTACGAACACTTTGGGAGTGTTCATTCAAAATAAAATACCAAATTACAAAAAGAAGCAAAATCCCCTAGAATTAAATCAATGTGCAAGTACTTTTTTAATAGGTAACTCAAGAATCTTGAACAATAGTTCAAGAATAATTGCAAGGAATTCACATGGCTACACACTACTGTGTTCATCCCTGTCAGTTTCTTTGTTTACATGTGTAAGGCTATTCTATTTATGTTCTCTGGAAGTCAAATTGTACACAGTTATGTAAAACAGATTATAAATAATAAGTAGCCACAAATATTGGGAAGGAAATTCAGAAGATTAACAAGGAAATGTATCATACCATGTGCTAACTTACCAAGTCTGTAAAGTGGGAGATATTAATCAAATGTTCAGTACTATAAAATTGATTTAAAGGAAACAAAAGATAAAATAAGATCATAAGCAAAATTATGTCAGAGGAAGAGAAAAATTAAAAGGACAGGAGAAAATAAATCATTTTTAAAATAATCAATAGCTTAGCACCACAAAAATAAATAAATAAAATAACCAATGAAATTCATATTATAATATTGGATATGAACAAGAAGTTCATATGCCATATTCAAAAAGTAAAATTAGCTAGAGAAGCTTATTAAGATTTTCAAGTAAAAAATTTCTCTAATTTTTCTTATTAGTTTTCCCACCTCTTATAGGGTATTGAAATTTTGAATTCTTTTGTGTTTGTTAGCATGAGTCTATCTTTTTCAGAGTTCCTTTGCTTCATATCTATGTACCGTAGACCATTTAAGTCTAAAAAATGGAAATTATTCTATGATATAAATTATTAGACTTTTATTTTGAGAGACCAAAAAATGAATTCTGGTAAGTTATTTCTCTGAACTTCGCTTAAAAAAAACTCCAGTAGTTAGAAATTGTGAAAAACTAATGAGAAAAGTTATTAGAATTGAAACGAGTCACTTGTGTCAACTCTAGTTGTTTTTTTGTTTTTTATTTTTTACTTTTTTTTTTTTTTAAGAGAAAGGGACAGTGAGAAAGAGAGAGAGAGAGTCAGTTTTATTTAGTTTGTCATTTGGCTTTTGTTGCTCCAACACTTCTTTGTGTATGTGGTGCTGGGGTTTAAACCCCTGCCCTTGCTTATACCAGGCAAATGCTGTAAATGCTGTAACCACTGAGCCACCACTTCAGCCCCTCAACTCTACTTTTTTAAAAAAATAAATAAACCCAGGAGATTGTGAAGACAGAAAGCTTTCTTGCACATGATTGTTGGCAATAACTATTCCCATTGCAAGGTATGTTAACCTAAATAAAGAAAAAAATCAGAGAAAGATACTAAAACAATGATGACATTTGGGAAAAACTCTGTAGTGTGTATAACAAAGCACTGTATTCAAAGAGATTGAGGCAAGAGGACTTTAAACAGAAAAATGAGGACATCAGATATCATATTTTTTTCTTTTTGTACCAAGGATTACCCAGGGTTACTTAACACTGAGTCTCATCACAGCCTGATTTTTAATTTTTATTCGGAGACAGGGTCTTCTTAAGTTGCCTTGATCCTCGCTTAGTTGCTAAGGCTGTCCTTGAACTGGCAATCCTCATGCCTCAGCCTCCCAAATTACTGGGATTATAGGTATGCATCACCACACCTGACTTTCTGTTTATTTTTTTGTCTGGCTTTTGTTTCTCTGACACTTAGCCATGCATGTGCTGCTAGGGTTTGAACCCTGGTCCTTGTACCTCCCAAGCAAGCACTCCAACTGTTGAGCTACTACTCCACATCCTTTTTTTTTAAATTTAAGTGAGAGAGGAAGAGTGAGACAGAGCTAACATTTTTTTTGTTTTTTTTTTTTTTTTATTTTTTCTCCACTTGGTTGTGTATGTGGTGCTAGGGATGACTCTGGCCTTTGTGCAATCAGCAATCACTCTACCTCTGAGCCATCTCTCCAACCATATGTCACATATTTTAAAGCAGTAATCACTGGCCAACATGATTGAAAGCAAGAGCGATGTCAGTCTGAGTTTGACAGACAGTGGCTAGGCAGATTGCCTTATGGAAGTGCACTTTGTAGAAGGTCGTGATGGCCTTTGTGCAAGTCTGTGGCTCTGGCAGTCTTTTGTGGTACATATTCTCAGGAAGTCATTTGTAAGCACCTTTCCTTCATAATCTCCCAGTGTTATTCACTTTTTTTTTGTATTGTTATAAGGGACACAAGAAACTTTCTGGCAACTTTCATGTTTTTTTTCCACCACCACCCTTTTTATTGTGGTGCTGATAATTGAACCAGGCCTTGTACATAAGAAGTCCATGCTTGACCACTCAGCTGCATCCGCAGGTTTAACCCTTCCCATTTTGTTAAAGATTTTTTCTGGAATCATCACTGATCAACTATCCTGTACCTAGTGTTTGATGGCTCATCATGGCCAGTAGGAGCTGTCCTTTCTTGTTGGTCTGCGGTGGTCCCACATTACAAGGTAAATGATTGAGGACTAGGAGTCAGCGTCAAACTCTGTTTGACAGATTTGAGCAACAAAATGGTTTAGAAAGAGTGGTGCTCAGACGAAGTTTACCAGGAACCCACTGTTGAATTTAATTTTACCTCTTTTGTTGGCCAAGGCTATCATCTCAAAGTACAGTCAGATTATTATTGTTAGGAGTTATACTTCTGTAGAACTTTAACAGGCAACAAATGCAAAATTCAAAAAAGAAAATATACAACAAAACCAATAATAGGAAAACAAATTTAGTTTACATATTTTAACCAAGAAATATAACTTTTCTACAATCATACCAATAAAAATGCATTTTTTGTGGAATAGGTTTAATGTCATTAAAAAACTTCAAGAGCACTTGTTAGAATCTTTATTATATTAATATAATTGAAATGCTTTAGATAATAATTAAATGTTGGAATGACAAAGTAAATAGCTATTGTTAATTTTTATGAGAGTGCAACTGACAATATAATTTACTTATTTTATTGCATAAATTAAATTTATTATTTATTTATTTTTCCTTTGCCACATAGGGGGCCATATACAGCATTTCAGAAAGACAATCATGACTGCCAACACTATCAAAGGACCAGCAAACTTTTATAAATTTTGTATTATCTTTAGAACACTTACATCGATAACATATGTCATTGTAAAATAATAGCCTTTTACGTAACCAGAGTTATAATCCAGATTTATCTATAGCTACAAGGTGATCACAAGAAACTCTTTTTTTTTTTTTTTTAAGAGTGAGGGGAAGTGAGAGAGATAGAAAAAAGAATCAATTTTATTTAGTTTTGTTACGTGGTTTTGTTGCTCTGACACTTTGCTGTTTACATGATGCTGGGGTTTGAACCTGTCCGGTCCCAGCCAGCAGGAACTGGACGGCTCTCATTCAGCGGCTGACTGGGAATGAAGTAGACCCAAAGGCCCTGAGTCCTCCAAACACTTTATTTCTCCCTTTACTGCGGCTAAAGGCCTCCAAGTGCTTCCCACCTTCCCTCTCTTAGAGGCAAGGCCCTTAAACCATTCTTTTTAGAGTCAAGGCTATTCACATTTAGAGTCCCCGTTTCTACTGCTGTACTAGAGTCCCTATTTCTGGGGCCGGGGATACTACCTGCATCTTCTACCACTGCTGATCTCT
>PVKS010038840.1:0-17653 GCA_004027875.1 Aplodontia rufa | reverse complement strand
TGGTGAGGAGGTGATGGTGGTGAGGAGATGAGGGTGATGAGGAGGTGTTGACAATGAGGTGAGGGTGTTGAGGAGGTGATGATGATGAGAGGTGATGATGGAGGTGATGGTGATGAGGAGGTGATGGTGGTGAGGAGGTGATGGTGGTGAGGAGATGAGGGTGATGAGGAGGTGAGGGTGATGAGGAGGTGTTGACAATGAGGTGAGGGTGATGAGGAGGTGAGCGTGTTGAGGAGGTGGTGACAATGAAGAGGTGATTGTGATAAGGAGGTGAGCGTGTTGAGGAGGTGATGATGATGAGCAACTGTGATGAGATAGGAGGTGATGGAAATGGAGAGCAGGTAATGGATCATGATTGTGGTGGTGGTGATATGGTTATTTCCAGAAGGCAATGGTTGTGGTCATGAGGAGGTTTGAGATGAGGAGGTGATGTGGTCGTGAGGACTTGGTGGTGATGAGGAGGTGATGAGGTGGTCTTAAGAACTTGATGATGAGGAAGTGATGGGGATCATGAGGATGTGGTAGTCATGAGCAGGTGATGGTGGTATAGAAGGATCAGGTGGTCATGAGGAAAGAGGAAAGGTCTCCTGCATGCAGTAAGTGCTCAGTGGTGGTCTGCTGGACTGACCTGTAACTCATCTGTGTGTGCATGTGACAATGTGGGGTGCTCCAAGGATCCCTAGCTCTCTTCTCTACAGCCCAGAGCAGATGCCTATCAGAAAATGGCCAGGAATCCAGAATTCTGCAGGAACCAGAGCCGGCGAACTGAGCGATGGGCGTAGAAACCCATGTTCGCAGCCAGAAGCGCACAGCTGTTTCCTCTTGTGGCTTGCACAGCTTCAGATGATTTGTGTTATTGGAGGAGATCATGCTTGCTACCGACCGACAGCCCTGGCGGCTCTGGGGAGGCAGACGCCCAATGGCCACATGGTGAGTGGACCCGTCCATCCCTTCTGTGTGCGCGGATGGCTGGGGTGTCTACTGCTGATGCAGTGTCTGGCTCCCAGCTTAGGCTAAGCCCCCACAGCTCCCTAGAAAGGGCTTACCCCTGGGTCTTATCTCCTGGGAGCACATGGGGCCCTCGCTGGCCATGGGCAGACCAGGCTCGCTCCTGCCATCTCTGTGCCCCTGCTGCAGGGCAGTCTGTGGGCCCCTCCCAGCTGTGAGTCACCTGTAGTGAAGTGTAGCTGAAGATGCCTGGAAGTCTGTCACCCTCACTGGGTGTGGGCCTCACCAACCTGTCACTTCACCGTGATGCACAGAGCTTCTTGTCATGGGAAAGGGTCCCTCCTGGCTTTCAGGGTGGGGAGGTCCCCTGACCCCCTGTGTGGAAGCCTGCCCCCTATCTGTTCTCAGTGGCTGCAGTCACCGCAGGTAAGGGGAGTTCCCTGAGATGGCACTCCACCTGCAAGGCCTGGTGGTCAAGCAGGGGCCAGCCCTCTTTTGGAATGCCAAGTGGATCCACAAATAGATATATTAGTTCTTTTTTTTTTTTTTTTTTTTTGGTGTCAGGGATTAAACCTAGGGGCTCTTGACTACTGACCCACATCCCCAGCCCTTTTTTTATTTTTTATTTTGAGATAGAGTCTTGCTAAGTTGCTTAAGGCCTCCCTAAATTATTGAGGCTGACTTTGAACTTGGAATCCTCCTGCCTCAGCCTCCCAAGTTGCTAGGATAACAGGCATGTGCCACCACACCCAGCTGCATGTATTGTTCTTGAAGAGGTAACCTGGTGCTTCCCAATGTTCCTAGCTTCCCCAGCCAAGTACTGGGAGCCCCTTGATTTATTTCCCAGAGCAGGTTGGGTGACGCTGGGTTGTATGGGTGATGAGGGGGAAGAAATTAGCATGGCTTACTCTGACATTAGAATTGAAATTTGGTCCAAACCTATTTGAATATTTAACTCATAAGTGGAATTTAAAAATCTTACCAAGTATCCACTTCCATGCTTGTGCAGATGCTGCTCAGAGGTTTGGATTTGACACCAGACCTGGGCAGTGGATGCCTCTCCTTTGCACTGGGGCAGAGGGTGTGGGCAGCAGGCTCCAGGGAACCCGAGTCCCCAGCCCGAGCAGCAGCGGCCACCTGTCTGCCCAGCGCAGCCTGCATTTCACGCTCCCTGTAGCTGCGGACGCAGAAGAGGACGTTTCTAGGAGCCGCTCACGCCACGCCTGCCACAGCTGCCCTGCACCTGGTTCTATGGGAAATGGTGCAAAGAGATTTTCTCAGGATTCTTCTTTTGGGGGTTGGGATGGGGTGGGGTTGGGAGAACCCTCCTGTGACATATTAAACCCCTCCATGGGAGGATTTATTGCATAAATATCACATGAATGTTCTGGCCGTTAAATCATTAAGAGAGAGAGAGTGTAGGGGCGATGTCCTCCTCTCTCCCGGCCAAGCTGGGAGCTCACTGACTTTTTGTTAAGGAGCTGGATGGCTGCTTGCTGAGCCTTCCGACCGTCTGGGTTCACAGCTTCTGCTGGAGGGCTCCCAGCCTGGCGGGGCCACAATGAACATGTCCTTTATGTGCACTGAGCCCCACATTGGCCCTCTGTTTTCTCCTGGCTGCCCCGCAGGCCTGGTCAGAGGACATTCTCTGCCCTTCCTGGAGCCCCCACACTGGGGTGGGGAGGGCACAGGCTGGGCACAGGCCCTGATGGGGCAGGAAGATGGGGGGTGCTGAGCGCATCTCTCATGTGGCTTGCTTGGATCTCCTGTCCCTCTCCTGGTCTCAGTTTGGTCAGGTGTCTTCCCCGTACCCCAGCAAGTCTTCCCTACCTTGTGTGAGGTGTGAGGAGGTGTCCTGATGACCATAGGCAGGGACAAGGTCACGGACGAAGCTGCTGGTTGGTGGTTGAGAGTTCAAATCTGGACACTCCATGGCTGATGGCAGCATCCTTGTTTAAAGTTGGGGCTTGTTTCCTTGGGCGCTTCTTGGCTCACGGTGTGAACTCACCGCAGCAAGGCTGACCAGGCAGACACCCCACCCCACCCCCGCCCCGTAACCTGGAGCCCTGTGTCAGGAGACACACCAGACAGGTGATGTCCCAGACAGGAGACACCTTCTGGCAGACACCTGATTCAGCTTGGGGAGCACGCCTGCTACTGCAAAGGGGGACTTCCAGCCCAGGTCTGGGGAACCAAGGAGCCCTTTGGGGCTTCTCATGGCTCTGTGTCCTCCATGAAGCGCTCCAGGCCTTTCTGTGCTCCTTGAGTGTGGGAGGTGGGCAGCTTCTACCCTGCTTCCTTGGGCTCCTGATTGTCTCATTTGGACGTCATGCAAGGTCTTTCCTGGCACCTGCAGGCTGCTGGGCACTGGGCCTGCAGAGCTAAGCAGGGAACACCCAGGCCAGGTAGGCCTGTGCACAACTGCCTCCATCCACTGAGAGGTTGCTAGGGGCCCAGGGTTATGGGCCTTGTCCCCAAGGAGACTGGCCTCCTGAGCATCAGCCTAGAATCTCGGCTGCGAGCAGCAGACCCTATATAATCACTGCACCTGTATGGCACATAGTAGGTGCCCCATGTGTGCCCACTGGGGTTTGATGCACTGGGGGGATGGGGGGACAGTGGATGGACCCCAACTCTTCCCACACTGTGGCTCCGCACCCCTCCCCAGCACCATGGGCTGCTCACCAGGATGTTCCAAACTTGGAGCTGGCAGGGATAAGACCAGCTTCTGTCCCCCTAGGGTCAGCGGAGGGCCAGGCAGTGGGCAGAGGCCGGAGGTGGCCCAAGAAGGAAATGGTTGACATTTGCAGCCAGGGCAGGAAATGGATAGAGTGTCGAGGAGGAGGTGGAATGCCAGCTGGAATGCGCCCCCCTCAGACCCGAGCCAAGTCAGGAAGTGCCTGATGTCTTGGCTGGAGGAGCTCTTGCCCCACTGGGTGGGTGCCTGTCTAGTGCCACCTCCGGTTCCCTGCTAGTAGCTTTAAGGGGGAAGTTCAGAAATAGAAGGAGCTGCAGGCCAGGGGGTCCTGCCTCTGCTACTGTCCACATGGGGTTCCTTCTCAGCTCCCTGTTAGGTGCTCAAGGGCCCTGAAAACCTGCTCCACCCTCGATGAACTTGGATTCAGCATGCTCTCAGATGCCACGCTGCATAATCGACTGTCCACTTGATTCTCCTCCCAGTGGAAAACCAGTCTTTGAAACTCTGCAGCTCCTGGATCAAGCTGTGCCTGAAGCACTCTACCCACAGTTAGTGCATCCCCCAGTTTTACAGTCCAGACCTGTTGCATCAGGGTTACCTTCTCACTCCTTTATCTCTGCCATTGGTCTGTGGGGTCCTTATGAACGAAGGGCTGGTCTGACTCTTCCCAGCATATCCCAGCACTCAGTTGGCACCCAGGGTTCGCTGGGCTTGCAAATTTGGCTCTTGTAGTCTCAGTGAATTGCTCTCAGCTGCCAAGAGGTGCTGAGGGAAGAGAGTGTGCTTTAACCATCCCGGGGCCATGTGGCCAGTCCTCTGCTGCTTCTCCCATCTCCCTTGCCCTGTTCAGTCTGGTGTTAGGAGGGTTTCGAGCCCAGACCTGCAGCCCACCAGTTCTGCCTTTCAGACCCTTGGTTTTCTTCTCTGACAGAGGCATAATAATGCCCTTCTGAAGGCATGAGACCTGGAGACTGGCACTTGGTGGAGACTTGAGGATGACCGCTCAGTGGCCTGGTGCGTGGGTCATGCTCACACCACTGCTGCTGTGGCACCCAATCCTCACAGGAGTTCTTGGCAGAGAAGACCCAAGGGGACTTCCTGAGTGCAGGTTTCTAGCTGAGATGGCCCCTCTGGGATTCCTTTGTGGGGTAATTAGCATTCTGGCTGCTCAGAGTCCTCTGAACGAAAAGATGCCCAGGGCTGACCTGAGCTCCGGTACAGGGCCAGCCTGGGGGGGCTGGGCAGCCTTGTTAATCCTTAGCCTCTGGAATCTGATGAACTGTGATTTGTGGGATTCAGCTCCCCCTGGCTAGCACCCATTGGGTGCCCCTAAGTTGAGGAGGCCACTGTGTGGGGCTATGGCCAGCAGTGAGTTAGCCAGGAGCTGGTCACAGGGTGAGCTGACTCTAAACACCTTCCCAGGGAGTCCAGAGGGCCACAGCCAGGCCCTGATTCTGCCAGATACTGCAGTCTCCTGACCAGGTGAGAAACTGAGGCATGGCAAACTCACAGGAAATTGCAGAGTTGTTATAGGGTTGGGTGGCCACTGCTGTGTGGCTCTGTGCCTGTCTGCCGCCTGGGGACAGCTCACTGTCCTGAGAGTTCAGCAGGATGCCTGCTCCAGTGTCTGGACGTGGGCTCAGCAACTCCTGATTCCCGAAATTCACTGCCAACCATCAGATGTGAGTTAAGGAAACATTTATTTTAAATGTAAACGGATCTCAGTGGAGTTCCTGCATGGCCTCTGTGGAGGCAGCCCCTGGACGGTGAGGCCAGATGATATAAATAGGGTGCAGTTGTTGCTGCCCGTAACGGGGAGGGCTGAAGGGAGGCATGGGGGTGGGGTCAGACCCCCAGCCCCCTTCTCAGTCTTACCCTCTCCCAGCTGGGAGTCAGCAGGAGGACAAGGCCACCCACCTCCATTTCAGCAGTGGGAGGAAGTCTCCTGCTGGTCCTTCCAGCAGCTGTGGCCAGCCGGCTAGAGGCCCATGGACAGCCCTTCTGGTTTTACTTCCCTCCCCTCACTGGACTCCTAAAGGCTGGTTCTGAGCCCATCTCCTGTTGTATCTAGAGCTTGGAGTGTTCCTGGCCCCTTGCTTCCTCCAGCCTCCTCAGTGGGTTGCCCTGTCCAAAATCACACACCAACCAGCCTCCTGGTGCAGGAGTGGGAGGCCCAGGGTCCTGCCATTGCAGAGGGATTCCAAGCAACTCCTGGCTCTGGACTCTCCCTTCCCAGAGGACCCCGCGTCATCGGAAACAAAAGCCAAGAATGCTGAGGGGCCCCTGGGGCGTGTGACAGCGTCTGGCTGGGCTCCAGGAATCACCCACAGGCATGTCAGGGAGCTGGCGGGCAGCCAGGACGTGTCCCTGCGGCTGCCCGTGGGTGTGCAGGCGGGCGGGGGGCCCATAGAGCAGGCTCCTTCCTGAGAGCCCCAGGGGGAGTTTCAGTCTCTGGCCCTGAGGAAGGTTGACACTTCGCCCAGCCCCATCTCTGCCCCCAAAAGCCACCTGGGCCACACAGGTCTGGGGACAGAGGGCAGGGCTGAAAAAGCCACAGGTATCTTGGGCCTCCAATGTGAGCACCCTCAGAGTTGGCTCAGATGGGGGAGTAATGATGCATCTGGTATTTACAGTAGCTCACATATTCCCTGGGGACAGTGCCATATCCATTCCCTGTGTCCCCAGAGTCCAGCCTAGGCCTGGCACCTCGGAGGAGGGAGCTGTGGAAGTTCACTGTGTGAACAGCAATTTTTAGTGAAATTTTACACCAAGAGCCCTCTTAGTTAACACTAATTTGCCCCTATTTATTAACTTATTTGTTTACTTTGGTACTGGGGATTTAATCCAGGGGGACTTTACTCCTGAGCCACATCCCCAGCCCTTTTTATATTTTTATTTTGAGATGGGCCTTGCTAAGTTGTTTAGGGTCTCATTAAGTCACTGAAACTGGCCTCAGATTTGCAATCCTCCTGCCTCAGCCTCCCAAGTCACTGGGATTATAGGCATATGCCACCTGGTCAATTTGTTCCCATTTTATGGATGTGGAAACTGATCCCAGGAAGTGTGATTCAGGGCTTGGACCCTCTGTTCCTGCTTCCCCACTCAGTGACTGCTGGCCAGCTCTTTTTGTGGCAAGGATTTGGAGACACCCAAGTGCTGAGGTTTTACAGGGCAAGTGAGTGGGGATGGAACATCGGTGTTGGAAGGACAGTAGGGACTCATCTGGCCTCCCTCTCTCTCCTCTGCTTTTACAGGTGAAGAAACCAAGGCCTGCCTGCACCTGTGATGAGAAGGCTCTGGAAGGGCCTTTCATGAAATTTCTTTGGTGGAAGGGAGCCTGTCCAGATGCTAGGCACAAGACTGTCCAACCTGTTGGCCTTCCAGGACACAATCCTGGGAAGCACATCTGAGTTCCTTACAGAGGACTCAAAGCTGAATCTGCAGCTTTGAGAGTTTCTGAGTCTCCCTCTCCCATGGGCCCCAGCTGGCACTGATGGCCAGGCACCCTGAGGCCACGAGGCTCCCTTCAAACACGGCTCCACGGGTGGAAGTCCAGGGCCTGGGAGCTGTAGGGAGAGATAGGCGATGGTTCTGGGCAAGCAGAGATGGCCCAGGAATTCCTTGTGACTGAATTGCTTAGTGGTTAGAACTCAGAGTCGGGGTCTGCAGGACGTAAAATCAGGCTTGGCTCTTCGTTGGCACATTGTCACTTTCCTGGCCCTGTTTGCTCAGCTGTGGGTGAGCAGCTGAGCACATGCACCCCAATCAGTGGCAGGGCACAGGGTGGTGGGTGTGAAGCTCTGTCAGGGGAGCTCAGGAAAGTAAGAATGGCAGCCACAAGGTACCTGAGGGCAGCTCCTATGCCAGAGGGGGCAAGCAGAGGCAGCTGTCCCCTTTTATCCTCACCAGTGCCACTTCACTCCAGAGACAGCAACACCTCTCAACAATGCCATCTGTGGGAGGATGCCAGGAACTCTGCGTGGTTCCACCACCTGATGGGCCATGAGCTCAGAGGCCTAGGCTCTCAATGGACTCTGCAGCTGGCCCATCAGCCCCAGACCCTCACCTCCCATAACTAGCTCGAAATGAAGGCAAACTAAAGTATAAAAGAACAGTGGACCGCTTATACAACTAGGGGTCCTGACATGGAGTCAGATTCTGGCCTCTCCTTACCAACCATGTGGTCTTGGAATGTGGCCCACATTACTTACTCAGTGCCTTGGTTTCCTCATCTGTGAACCAGGATGATCAGAGTTCCTCTCTTAAGGGTCTAATATGAGGATTAGTGAGTTAACGGATAAAAGCCCTTGGACCATGTCTGGCATTGCAAGGAGGGCTCAATGATAAGATGTTACGAGCTTTGAACTTGACAAGACCTACAGGCTTGCTATAATCAAAACAGGTTCCCTTTGGGTTTCAGAGGTAGGCGGGTGCTTGTGTTCATGCACATCAGTGCTATGTGTCCAGTGATTGGGTGGCTATCTTGCCACCTCTGTGGCTTCTCTCAGCTGGACAGATGGACATAGCACCTGAGCAGAGGGTGCTGCCTAGCCTCCCACCCAGTGGTGCCTGCCAGGGCTTGGAGGCAGCCCTCGCACTGGGCAACCTGTGCCTCAATGGACATGGTGGGCATGCGTCCTTCTCTTGGAGCTGGGACCATCTGGGGCAGGGTTCCCAATCACACCCTGTGGCTCATCCAGGAGAGGCATCCTCCCCACACTCTTTCTCCTGGGTGAATTCCATTCCCACTGAATGGACCCAGGGCCTGTCCTTCCTTCCCTTCCTGCAGGCTGCAGTGAGGTCTGCTTCTAGGTCCAGGGCAGGGCTGGCTCAGCAAGGAAAGAACGAGGTTGCGATTGATGGCCAGTCCTTGCCCTGGCAGCCATACCGAGGCTGCTGAGTCTTGAAAGACATGGAGGGGGTCCCCACTGAGTGTCTGGGTCCTGGCAATAATAGTGGTCTCAGCCCAAGCTTTCTGCAGCTCTGTGCTCTTGGCCTACGCAGGTGGTTTCCCCTGGCAGATTTCAGTCTTCATGCAGCTGGAGAGGAGGCGTGAAGACAGTGTCTCACAGATGCAAAGCCTGAGGTCCAGACATGGGGAGCCACTTGTGTGAGGCCCTCATTGAGGTTCTCTGACTCTGTCTGCCACTATATGACCTAGACAGGTCCCAAGGTCCTGAACCCTCAACGCTGGGGACAACAGTTCTTCCCTGTGAAGGCCTGGGAGCCACACCTTGCCTGCCCCTGGCAAGTGCTCCTCTTGAGGACCCTGTGAGCTCCCTGCCACTGTTGGAGGAAGGACCCCAAGCACTGGGATTCAGCTTCTCACATCTGGAGCCTGCAAATCCTCACCAAAGTGTCACAGTGCCCTCTGTGGTTCCAGAGGAGGATCTGCTCCTGCGTGCATTCATTCATTCATTCATTCATTCATTCCAGGATCAGAACTTTCTCATTAGGATCCCATGGGCCAGGCCATGGAGGCACCAAGATTTCACTGTTCTTCTGGAAGTTTCTTTAAGTCTGTTATGAACCTCAAAGGCCTTGGAGCTCGGTGACCTCTGTCCTCCGTGGTGTGGCTTCCAGGCATTCCTGGGGTGGCGGCAACTCTTGAGGCTATTCTTGGATAACCACAAGTCACCCTCTTGTGAACGGGAACTTTTCATCAGACACTGATGGGAGTAACGTCACTCCCAAATTACAGGGGCTCTGTGGGTGGGGCTGGGTGTGACCCATGTGCCCTGAGGGGTCCCAGCGCTGCCACTTTCTGCCAAGACCCCCTGGCTCATCGCCTGCTGCTGCCCTCTGGGTTTGGAGCTTCCTGAAGAGACTGCATGGAAGTTGGGCTGCCAGCCCTGTCTGGGAAAATCAGAAGCTCTGGGCAAAAGGTGTTCCGTTTTTTTTTAGGATTCAGCAGGTGGCTGTGGCTCTTGAGTCCAGAGAAATCAGCATGTCACTCCCAGGGAGGCTCCAACAGCTAGCCATGTTGAGAGGGACCGTTCAGTGGGACCTCCAGGGAGGAGATGGGGGCAGGCGCAGGTCCCACCCACCAGCTTAGGTGACTCAAGTTCTTGGTGACTCATACAGCACGGAGCAGGCTCTGATTCCCACTGAGAGACACTGGAAACAGTCCCTCCTGGCTGCCTCAGACTCTGCTCCCCCTCCTAGTGCAGGACAGAGAGGCAGCAGAGAGGGGCAGCAGCTCAGAGAGCTCATTCCTTGTTCAGAAGCAACCAAGCCCCAGCTGGAATCAGAGATGCAGAGATGCAGTTATCTATTAGGTTTATTTGTAAGCCAGAGTAAAAGGGGGTGGGGTGGGGAGAGACAGGAAGACAGACAGATGGAGAGAAACAGAGACCGCAAGAAAGAGGAAAGAGGGAGAAAACAAGGACTGAGAGAGCTTGAGTGAGATCAAGGCAGGGGCAGACAGGGGAGGAGCATGGGGGAGGCAGAGCCCCTCCCTCAGAGACTACACTTGGCCTCAGGACCCTCCTGAAACATGAGGGTGGGCTGTACTACAGCCCAGAAAGGAAAGCAGTTGAAGGCTGACCTTGAGAGCAGGCAGCTACCATGTGCTCATTCAGCCTGCACTCAATCATTCACTCAACAAACATCCCCCTGGGTGGCTACTCTAACCTGGGCACCGGTCACAGCCTCCAGCCTTTCCCCCAGTGGCTATGAATCCCAGTCACATCCCTGTGAGATGCAGGCACATCCCTATCCCTATGTGGCTCACCGAGGCTGGTACTTGACTGGCAGCGACTCTGGCTGTGCCCTGGGTGGGGTGGGGAGGGATCCTGTCACTGCATAGCTGGCATCATCTAGGCTTCAGTCCCCCATGGGTCCTACAGAGTGGCTAGGTGACTTTTGGTGGCCCACACAGGTGGGATGGACACTTCCTCCAAGGTCTGTTACCCACAGGCTGCAGAGTCTGCTGATCTAGCCGAAATGTGCCAATAGGTGAGGAGGCATGAGCTGTCCCAGCCATTCTGGGGCATTAAGGGCTTCAGCTGGGTCCTTCCTTCTGTGGGGAGCTGCTGACTCCACCCTACCAGGGTCCCAGTTTTCACACATGCAAGAGAAGCTCAGTGTGTACAGTAGATTCTACTGGACACTTATGTGGGCCATGTAAGTGATTTAAATTGTTTCAGTTACATTAAAAAGAGAGCAGGTATGGTGGTGCACACCTGTAATCCCAGTGACACTCCTGAGGCTGAGGCAGGAGGATCACGAGTTCAAGGCCAATCTCAGCAACTTAGAGAGGCCCTAAGCAATTTAGCAAGACCCTGTCTCAAAATAAAAAAGGGTTGAGGATGTGGCTCAGAGATTAAGCAACCCTGGGTTCAACCTTCTTGTACCAAATATGTGTTCAATAAGATATTCAAGTTCTTTTTCATTCAAAGTCTTTATAATCTGGTATATGGTTTACACATTTAGCACATACCAATTTGGGAAATGTTTCATGTGTTTGTAGACTTCATAAAATTTACAGTTGAAAAACAGATCACTTACCTGATGGCCTGAACCCATTTAAAGGTTTTTCTAATTGATTAGAATACCCCCGAATTCCTTTTTATTAATACTCACATTCCTGTCAACAAAAGTACTTCAGTTTTGTTTTTCCCTGGCTATTTTTTGAACATATTTTTATATGATAAGGACATTGGCATTTCCCTTTTCAGTAATTTATTCATTCCTTTGGCCCATTTTTTCTTATAGTCCTTTTCTTTCTTTGTAGAGGCTATTTATATGTCAGGGCCATTAACCCTTTGCCTATGATATAATTTGAAAATGTTTTCTTGCTTTGTTATTTCTCTATTTCTTACTTTTTTATTTTCAACACAGTTTGTGTGTGTGTGTGTGTGTATAGAAATTAGGGGGAAAAAAACCCACCCATGTGTTGTAGGCCTTTATGTTTTGTGTATTTTTTTAGGATTCATTTTATTTTGAAACAGTGATAGGTCCTAGGGTGTTTTGGACAGTGCAGGGGACACTTGTGGAGTTGTCACTGCAACATGGTAGTTCTGGATAGCTGACTCCCACACAGAGCAGTACAGACCTACGGTACCTGGCACAGCACCTAATGTGCCACAGCACTCTAATGTACCACAGGAAGCCTCTCCATTAGGGTTTCACCTATATTTACATCTCTGTTCCATTTGTCTGGATATATAGTATAGAGTGTAAGGAGTGATCATATCTCTTACGGCCATCTAATACCATTATAATTTTTCTTTCTTTTTTTAGCATTGATTTATTTTGTATCAGTACATTGTGATTATACATAATAGTGGGATTCCTTGTGTCATATTTGTATATAGCATAAGTTGATCAATTGCATTCCCTAATGTCTTCTCTTTCCCTCCCCGCCTCCCTCCCTTGCTCTACTCTACTGACTTTCATTCTATTACTATTATTTTGTTTATCTAAAAAAATTTTTTTGGTACGAGGGATTGAACCCAGGGGCAATTAACCACTGAGCCACATCCACAGCCCTTTTTATTTTTTATTTTGAGACAGGGTCTCACTAAGTTGCTTAGGGCCTCACTACGTTGCTGAGGTTGGCTTTGAACTTGCAATCCTCCTGCCTCAGCCTCCTGAGGCACTGGGGTTACAGGTGTGTGCTTCCATGCCTGTCTATTATTATTATTTTAATATTTTACTTAGTACATTGTAATTATATATACAAGTGGGATCCATTGTGGCATAATGTACATGGACATAGAGTAATATGGTAGATTTCATTCCGTAGTAGTATGCTCTGGTTTCTCTTCAGATCGAATAAATCATTCCGTAGTAGTTCCCCATGGTCCCCCTTCCACTACTCTATTGATATCCTTTCTATTTTTGTGAGACCTTCCCTGGCCTTTTGAAATTCCTGTCCCTGCATTTTCACATATGAGAGAAAACATTTGACCCTTGACTTTTGGAGTCTGTCGTTTTACTTACTGTGATGCTCTCTGGTTCCATCATCCATCTACCAGCAAATGCTATAATTTCATTCTTCTTTATGGCTGTAGATCTCCATTGTGTATATACACCACATTTTATTTCTTCTTTAGACAGGTGAAATTAACATACTAGAGTCTGCACATATTTAAAGTGTGTACCTTGATAAGTTTTGACCTAAGTATACACTGTAAACCACCACTGAAGTCAAGACCCCAAGTGTGCCTCATGCAGGGGTTTTCCTGGGCTGTGGACCTCCTGCCCACTCTATAGGCCTCCTCTGCCTCACTGTAGGTTGGTGTTTTTTTGCTGATGAAATCATGTTTTTGTCTGGTTTCTTTCACTCAGTGTTCCAGGCGTTTGTCCTTTTCATGGCTGAGTAATATTCTATGTGGATGTACCATGGCTTGCTCATCCGTCTGCCTGCTGGTGGTCATTTGGGTTGGCTCTGGCTCATGGCTACTTCAAATATAGCTTCAAGGAACATCTGCATACAGGTCCTTCCTTAGGTGTCCACACAAAGGCTTGTTTGTGAGTGGTTACAGCATTTAACTTTTTACATTTAAATTTAGATTAATTAAATTAACCAAAATAAAAAACACAGTTCCTTGGGGCTCAGCTGTACTGCATCCAGCCCTAAGCTGGCACTGGATGCCACTATAGGATGGGTGGCTGCTCTGTCTGATAGGCCTTCTTCTCTTTCATCAGCACATAGTAGGTGCTTATTGCTGCCCTACTTTGTCCTACAGAGCAGCTGGGCAGGAGGAAAACAAAAGTCATGCTGTTCTGTGATGCTTTCTCTGGCTCCAACTTCTCTAGTTCCTGGGATTCCAGGCCAGCTGGATGAGGAGACCACTCCACCCCTCTCTGACCCCAAGCTGTCCCCAAGCAAGTGTCCACTGTCTAGGAGGCAGGTGGAGCCTTGTTTCCCTGCTTGAAGTCTGTGGGGGGAAGGGGCCTCAGTACCCTTGGGACCCCAGCAGGGGCCAGGTTCCTTGGATTCCAGGGGTCCTCAGGCAGTGGCACTGAGATGCATTTCATTTCTGGGGGTCAAAACAAACAGGCTAAGCCTGCTCGGGGAAAGTACCCTATAATCCAGAAAAGCCTGCTTGAGTTGGAAGCTGGTGGGTGATACTTTGAAAAAAGAAAAGGAGGGAATCTGGGAAGCCCCAGCGACCTCTCCTTTAAGGTGTGTTTCCTGGAAGCTGAAGGCACATTCCAGTTAGGCTCACACCACTGTGCCATGGTCCTGCAGAGCTGGGGTGCAGAGGCCACTAGTGGAGGAGACCTCCTGGGTCTGGCAGGCCGCCTGGCTCAGGTTTTGATCTTTTGAGTGTAGGAAGATCCAGGCCTGGGCTTGGACCCCGGACCCCTGCATCAGGGTTGGGTACTGGGACCTGGTAGAGGTCGGAGACAGGACTCCGTGGGAAGCTTTGAGCAGGCCCTTGACTGGCAGCTCAGGCCTCATGGGATTCTCTGTCCCTGTGTGTGTCTCTCTCTAAAAGAAAGCACTGAGTGTCCACATGTTGTCACAGGGCTCTGGTATGTGCAGCCCCTGGGGCTGGGGGTAGATGCGGGGAAGGAGATTATGTTTCTTGAAGCCTGGCAGTGGGCTGGGCACCCTGTTTCAAAGCTGGGGACACTAAGAGCTGCATCTTGGTTGCCCTAGCCCACAGCCCAAGAAGGTAGTGGTAGCTGTGGGAGTGAAATTCAGCCTCCAACCCCCCAATGGGATAAATACAAGCACAGAGTTGCCTCCTGCGCCTGAGGGGAAGTGCAGTGTGGTGGGGAAGAGAGATGGGGATGCTGATCGCCTGAGCCTTTCCTAAACACGAATCAGCTCAGTTTAGATAGTGGGAGGAAGACCTTGGAAAATAGACTTTCATGACTTTAAAGAGTGCTTATGACTCAACAAGAAACTGGGGCAGGGGTTCCCTGGCTGAGACCTCTCCTCCAGTTGCTCAGGTGAGAGGTTACCTGTCTGAGTGCCAAGACAGACACTGTCTTGTAGGCTGTGCCAGCCCATTCACATCCATCCATTCATCATCCACTATTCATCTACCCACACACCATCCTTCTATCCACACACCCACCCATCTACCCACCATCCATCTACTCACCATTCAACTATCCATCCACCAACTATTCATCCATCCATCAATCTACTACCTACTAAACCACCATCCATCCAATCACTTAACCATCATCCACTATCCATTTATCCATCTAGTATCCATCTATCCAACCACCCATGTGTTCACCATTCATCTACGCATTCATCCATTTACCATCTCTCCATCCATCAATCCATCTATCCATCCAACATTCATCCAAGCACTCACACATCCATCTATCCATCATTCATTCATCTACCTACCCACCTGTTCATCTACCCATTCACCATCCTTCCATCCACCAATTCATCTATCTGCCATTCATCCCCCCCATTGCTATCCATCCATTCATCCATCCACCCACCCGTGCATCATCTATCTATTCATTCATCCAACAAATGGCTCCCTCCTCTATGTCAAACTGACTCTAGGTGAGGAGATTTGGTAGTGACAAGACACAGCTCTGCCTTGTGAACCGACACTCCAAGGAATAGGGAAATAGGGTTCAGGGAGGCAGAGGCTCCATGAAGACTTTTGTCCCTGAGTCTCCCCTCTGGGGCATGGCTGAAGGGCTGGAGGTGCTGTGGCAGGTTAAAACCCCCAGGGAGTTTGGGGATAAATCAAAGATCTTTGGTTTCTCCTCTTTGGTTCATGTTTAACAGGAGTTTCTGAATAAGTAAAGGGCCTGACAACATGTGTCTCAGCTTGGGGTCTCCATTCAGTTCAGGGCACTGACAGGGGTAGGTCTTCAGCCAGGCAGGCTTTTTGTTTATTGTTTTGCTTTTCAGTGCACAGGATCAAATCTGGGGTTTGTGCATGTTAGGCAAGCACTCTACCCCTGAGCTACAATGGTAGCTGGGTGCCAGGCAGGTTTTGGAGGCCCTGACAGCAGGAATTTCTGAGCACCAGGCACCAGGCTGGAAGCTACACTTGCTGAGCACCTGCTGTAAGCGCATCTGGTCTCCTTATCCTCCTTTTTTTTTTTTTTTTTAAGAGAGAGGGACAGTGAGAGAAACAGAAAGAGAGAAACAACTTTATTTAGTTTTTCACATGGCTTTCATTGCTCCAATGCTTAGTTGTGTACGTGGTGCTGGGGTTTGAACTCGGGTCCTCGCGCTTGCCAGGCAAGCACCGAAACCGCTGAGCCACTGCTCCAGCCCCTCCTTATCCTCCTTTTCCTTATCTAAACTCTTGTTGGAAGATCCCATTTTGCAGAAAGGGCAAGAGCTGGAGGTGAGAGGGACTTGCACAGCTGGACCCGGGTGGTCTGAGTGTTTTTCAATGAGGGTATGCTCCAAGGCCTGAGTGGTGGCTGAGGGCCCAGCTTGGACACCTGAGAGTTTCTGAGTCTTAATTTCATTCAGTAGCTGGCTAGGGACAATGGGAGGCCTGGAAGGCACTCTTGGTGTGACCTTTTATCTCCAGGGCCCTCCTGGCTGGACTGAGGTAGGTCTCAGTTTCTTTCTGGCCACCACCACGATTACTTAATGGATAAAAAATAACTAAGTCTAGGGCTCAAGTATCAGCCAAAGAAACAACTGAAGGTGGTGGCCAGGGGCCTCTTGCTGCCTGGCAGCTCTGGGAAGAGCTTGGCCCTCCTCCTGGCCCCTGGGGTGGGACTTATACAGAGGGGTGGGGATAGAAAGAACTCTGCACCTGGTGTCAGGAAACCCCAGGTGCAGATCAGACCACCTGAGCAGGTTAGCCCAACCTGGGGGAAACCAATGGCTCTTTTGTTAAAAATGGTCCTGTGTGGCCTCACTGTGGATCATTGTGACCTGAATGGGAACAGAGATCTTGGCACACAGGTGAGCTCACTTTTTCTTACTATTTCCACCCTTGGCAATGTGGAGGCACAAAGTTCTCCTCTGGTATGACAGGATCCCTGGTTATAGGCACCTGTGTCACACAGGCCAGGTTTTAGGCTCTCAGGTGCCAGGTGCCCATGTACTATCAGTGAGGTGTACAGGCCAGCCAGAGCTTTTGCTCTTCCACCATCTGTCCATCCATCCATCTACCTGTCTACCATCCATCCATCTTTCTTTCCTTCATTTGTTCCTTTCTTCTTTAGTCCATCCGTCCATTCTCTCAACTCAGCCACTTCTCTTGTTTTGTGCTGCAGGCTGGATGGCTGCAGCTCTCTTACAGAGGAGCTCCAGGTCAGAATTTGAGTCAAAATCAGTTTCGCCTATTAAACTCTTAAAACATGATTCTGACTCCAAGTAATCAATCTCTCAGAGGATAGCCAGTTTGGCATCCTCTAATCTGATTCTGTTCTAACACTGTCTACCTGGAGAGAGTGTCAGATCCCACAGGTTGAGGGATTGAGACTCAAGGCAGCCTGCTTTCTAGATGCCAGTTGCAAGTCCCAGGCTGTCTTGCTGAGTGTCTGACCCACTAGTTGTGAAGAGCGGTTCCTACAACCACCTCCTTGGGTTTAATTAATCCCTCGAGTGATTCACAGAATTCACTTACTGCTTTAGTACAAAGGTGAAGAGATGCATGGGGGAAGGGACTTGGAGCTTCCATGCTCTCCTGGGTGCCATCCTCTAGGGCACCTCCATGTGTTCATGTGTTCCGCTATTAGACAGCTCTCTAAGCCCTGTCCTTTTGGGGATTTATTTATTTATTTATTTTTGGTACTGGGATTGAACCCAGGGTGCTCAACCACTGAGCCACATCCCCAGGCCTTTTTTTTTTTTTTAATACAGGGTCTTGCTAATTTGTATAGGGCCTCACTAAGTTGCTGAGGCTTCTTTTGAACTTGTGATCCTCCTGCTTCAGCCTCCTGAGCCGTTGGAATTACAGGTGTGTGCCACAGCGTCTGGCTCCTTTTAGAATTTTATGAAAGCTTCATTGAAGAGGCATGATTGATCACTTAATTGACCATTGGTAATCCATTCACCCTTTAGATCCTGTTCCATCTCTGAATTTCAACCCTCTGATC
>PVKS010038839.1:0-17652 GCA_004027875.1 Aplodontia rufa | reverse complement strand
GAAGCGGAGGGAAAAGCCAGGGAGAGGCAGCAGCAGTGGCACTGGGCAAAGGTTTTAAAGCAAGTAAGAGTTGAGGGGGATTACAAGACAAACAGAGATTGGGTCTAGAGTGGAGAAAAGTAAAAGGCTTGAATGCAGGAAATCTCTTTCCATTTGCCCATTCATTCAGCATAATTGAAAAGATCCCTTTAAAATGTTGGGATTGAGGGTGCCTAAAAGGGCCATTTTGATGAGCTATTGGGGTCAGTTTTGATTACAAAAACAAATGAGTTTGGAGGGGTTTAGGTCAGGGGTGAGATATAGAAGCTAAAGGTTATCTAAGAGAGCAACCAAGAGGAGACTCCACCAGAATGGAAGGGCCCCAGGGTGATATGTGCACCCTGAGTGCCTGTGGCTGGGTGGACTCAAGGGCATCCCCAGGAAACCAGCTTCCACAAAATAATCAGGAAAGCACTATAAAGTGGGTCATCACCCCTTTACTAGCATCTACAAGGGGTCCCTGACACTCCCCAGGTGCTGAATACTTAGCGCTGGGGAAATTTAAATAACAGCCAATGAGTGGAGATCCTGGACCTCAAGAGAGAAATTCAGACCGTTTTGTGGAGCTATCGCCATGAGGAAGAGACCCAACCCTGAGCTGACTTACCTGAAAATCGAGCCCGTGTTTGGATGGACAGGGGAACAATCAGGGGAATGAAAAGAGCCCCAGGGAGTCGCAGGTGGAGAGGTAGGGAATCGTGGTCCAGGGCAGCTCAACCTGAAAAGAGAAGGGGAGCAGGCACACTGCAGACACCATCCGAGTCACGGCACCAACGTTGGATACACTCGGCAGCAAGGAGACCCCTGCTAGCTGAGATGTGAGATCTTATTAAGAAAGGAAGACGGCTGCTCCCAGGACCAGAGAGAACAGCACCGCATGGTCTGGAATGAGTGAATTTATTGGCTCTCCTGCAGGAACAGGGCTTGGGCGGGAGATTTGAAATTGGGACAAAGGAGTGGTTACTGCGGCTGAGCCAGGAAACATTGGCTCCTTGCCAAAACTCAGGTGTGGTGGGGTAGTCAGTTCACAGAGGGCAAGATTGTACTTTGTGAAGGAGGAATTTGTATTCACATCTAAATATGGCCATCATTATTGATAGTCATCTGACAGTTAATAATGCTGTATTTCAGTAAGTGAACATATAATTACTTAGTTGTTATCTAGTGTTGAACAACTGGTTATTTCCATTTTATTTTTGCTTCTAAACACATTGTCACAGGAGCATGCATAAACTTTTTTTCCCCATATTTAGGTTTTTTTTTAAAAAAAGATTTCCAGAAGTGGAATTATCTGATTAAAGAATATGGCTATTTTAACACTCACTCCACATATTTGTAAAACACATATGACTAAAAATGTGTCTATATCACCTTCCAGAAAATTTTTTCAATTATATTCTCCAAGAGACACAAAGGACTAACCAGTTTTCCTAACTGGTTAGTTATTGATAAAATTATATATTAAATTCTACTTATTATGTATTAAATTTTATCTTATTTTTGTTTACCTTATTTGCATCTTATTAGAAGTGTGGCCTCGCATGTTTTCATGAATTTTGAGACTGTCAGTTACTGTTATTTTTGGGAATTCACTGTTCTTATATTTGATGTCAATAGTCTAGAAGACTCTTACAGTGGAAATGAGGAAGACTCTGGAAGGGTTTTCTTATTTATTTTAGCTCTCAGAACTACAGAGAGCAACAGATGTAATTCAAACATGGCTCCTCGATGGTCTGAAGATACTTTGAGGGAGGGCTGAACTGTGCTTCAACAGTTAAGGTTCTTGCCTGGCATGTGCAAGTAAACAAGTTCAAACCCCAGCACCATGAACACAACAAAGTTTCAGAGCAGCAAAGGCCACAAGAAAAACCAAATAAAATTGATTCTCTCTTTTTCTCTCTCTCTCACTGACCTTCTCTCTTTAAAAAAAAAAAAAAAAAAAAAAAAGATACTGTGAGGAAGTTATCCTCCTGGAGGAACACTTTAGATATTTTAATAACTATCCCATTGAATGAGATAGAAATTATAGATATTTATTTTCTTCTAAAATAGTTAATATGGGCTTTTATTGGATAACAAATAGGATTGAAACTCTTTAATATAGTCAATTACATTCAACCCAGTTCCACTCCCCACCAGATTTCTTGGTAAATCACCATGTACCCAATGATTGCTAAGAATTTCTCAGTTTCCAATTCTAGATCATATTTTTACTGCTATCATATCATCAGCATGAGAACAGACAATTTTTCATTTTCAACTGTCACCCTTAATTTCTTGTCTCAGTTTGTTTTCTCTAATTTCATTTGTATTCAACCAGGGAGCCTCCTTAAACTACTGGTGGATTTTTTTTTTTTTTGTATGTGGGATAATAGTTTATAGGACTGAATAGATTGTAGTCTTCAAAGTAGGAAAACTCATTATTCCTTTATGGATGAATAACAGAATCAGCAAGCGGTATACCCTAGCGCATTTGCCTTTTCTTCCTTAGTAACAAATCCCCAGTCTTGTTCCTGAGTGATGACCCATCCAAGAGCCATGCCCTCTAGAAACTGGGATTCCTGTGAGATGGCAGTAGAAGATGTAGAAGAGATGGGTTGGGACATCTGAAAAAACATTTTGACTTCCCTTTCACCCTAACAGAAAAGGTGTCATGATGGGTGCAGCTCCAGTGACCACCACCCCATGCACCTGGAAAATGAAAGCCACATACCAGTGTGCTAAGAATTGCCGAGCTGAAAGAAAGAGATGCAGGGTTGGAGCAGTGGCTCAGAGGTTGTGGCGCTTGCCAGGCATGCCCAACTATATGGGTTCAAACCCCAGCACCCACGTACACTACTAAGTGTTGGAGCAATGAAGGCCATGTGAAAAACTCAATAAAAATTGATTCACTCTGTCTCCCTATCTCTCTCTCTCTCACTGTCTTGCTCTCTTTAAAAAAAAAGAGATGCATCATATATACACTATATATATATTTATATTTATATTTATATATATATTTTCTTGGATCATTTAGCTGCCTACCTTCAGATTTCTTTAACATGAGATGATACATGTCTTTTGTTTAGGCCACTGTTTCTAGAAGCCAAATGTAATTATTAATAACATCTCTCCAATGATGTAATAATATCACATGTTAATATATAAATAAATCTATTATCATTTCCCCCTCCAACATGAATTGATTTTTAATACTTTTGAAAAAATTTTACCATAAGCCAGTATCAGATAGTATATTAAAAGAAAAATAAGGGGGTAAATCTAATATTCAGATTTTATATATATATTACATTTTTTTCATTAGAAGCATGTTTGATTGTTCAACAAATGAATTTCTTAATAATAAAAAGAAAAAAGAAGAAGAATACATTGGTCTAAGCTTTTAGAATTTTTAGAGTTTACCTTAAAATCTTTTGGTAACATCTGCAAAAGCAATCACCAAACGTTTGTGAAATAAGGATAAGAAAAACTACCTGCTTTGCCAGATAGGATATGTAAGTAGTCAGTAAACGTGAAGGAACGTTTATGTGTTGGCCCCCATCCAAACAGATGGATCACAGGAAGCTAAAGTTGAACCGTGAGAGCTAAAAGTAGTTATGTTAAAGGTAATCCAGTGAAAGTCATTCTGATATTAAAAACTATATGCTTTTATGTTTCAGCTCCACACCATTTCAAGAAAATTCCTTTATAACATATTTTTGACAACCCCATTATTAGATGTGGAGGATTTTCTTTTTAATCAGAGGAATATTTTGTAAAGATTAGACGATACTAGTCCATGTTAAATGTCTACAAAAATACAGCATATTTGGTCTCATAGGTCTGAATGCTGTTCTGTGAGAACAGCAGGGAAGTTTTATAAAAAGTAGCTTCACACACAGAAATATATATATATGTATATATATAAAATCACTTGGTTGGTTTCACTAACGTCAACCTGTACTCCAGCTGTTTATGCATATTTCTGTGTGACTCTGTATTTTCCTTGGAGATTAAGATGATTAAGATGGGCTTGAAAAGAAATCACCCTTTCCAAAAACAGGCAATTTGCTTTTCAATATGTTGCATAACAGATGCTCCAAAGGAAGTGAGGGACTGAAGCAGGAGCTGGAGGAAAAGACAACCCTGCAAAGTCATAGGACCCCAGATCTGCAGGGGAGAAGTTGAAGGTAGGAAATGAATATGCATGCATTTTACATTCATATGATTTGAAGCAGGACAGCAATTTATATGTTGCAAAAAATATGCCAGCATTCTTTAGAGAATTACCAGAACCCTTCCCTTCAATTTAGCTTGAACCATTACACACACACATACTCTCTCTCTCTCTCTCTTTCATTCACTATGTCTTTGAGTCCAGTTCACTGTGTAGAATGCCCAACTTTATATAATTGATTAATCTGGGTGTGCATTCTTTGCATTGAAGGTTTGCATTATGTTTTTTAGATTTCACTGACGTGTTATTAGAGCTGCTTTGCTTACTTTTCTCTGTGCCTAATTTTTTAAGTAATTCTATTTAACAATTTCAGCACTACTTTATGAAAGCCTTTTGTTGCACACCAGTGAATGAAAGCTAATTGCCAGGCCATTGCAGTTCACTAAGAGAACTTATGCCACCAGCATGAGTAAGCAAAGCTCCAAGGATATGCTTGCTCAGAATAAAGAGAAAATCCAAGCAGGAGGAAATTCCAAGCATGAGGAATCATTGCCTGATTCCAACTGTATCTTATCCCCACCTTGGGCTGTTCATTCCTAAAAGCATGCCACTTTTACAGAATACAGAAACAGGGTTTGACAAAGAAAAATAAGGGACATATTTCTATATTATAGAAGCAAGACAAGAACTGATAGAAACTTTATTAAACAATTATTCCTTTTAGACCCTTAAACTACAATGCTCAATACAAAATACATGTTCATATTTTGTGACTTGCATGATGTTTGTTTTTTACATGAGCACTTAAGAAAATTTTTATTATATTTTATTACCAAGGAATTTCACAAAGAAATACATACCCAATCTACTATAAACTTCTCTGAAATAAAACCCTAGAATTTGACATATGTGTTGATTCACAGGCAGACTTTCAAGACTGGAACTTTTATGTTATATAATATATGCATATTCCCACCCTGTGTCTACATAAGAAAGACCAAATTAAGAATGTTCCACTTGTTTTTTTTTTATGGTGTGAAAGATCAAATTAGGTAAGTAGAGATTTTGCAGAGATTTACAAATAAGACAATGAAAACCACAAGTGAAAAATCATGGATAAAGCTGTCATATGTTGAAAACTATTAAAGGAACTCTGAATGAGTACATTTTTCCTAAGTCAGATTTAGATACAGAGCCATGATTGGAAGAAAGAAATCGGAAATGTAACTAAATAACTCAGGGCTCTTGTCCTCCAGCTGCTCGTTATATGGTCTAATAAATCATTTAAGTCACTACAGTGGCAGCATTGAAAATGGATCATCAGAAGGAAGAGTGGATGAAGAGGCAGAAGTGAGTAGACTCCTAGTTATTTCCAGGAAAACTGGTTAGGACTGGGGTGATGTTAGTGGATATTCATTAATTAAAAATATTTATTGAATGTTAATTATAGGCTAAGCACTGTTCTTTTCACTGAGGTTTCAGCCATGGGCAAAGCAAACTCTCCATCCCATGAAGCTCACATTTCAATGGGTAAGACACACAATAAGATAAACACTTAAGGTAAATGCTGTATTTTAAAGTGATAAGTGCATATGGAAAGAGAAAGCAGGGAAAGGAAATATACGGAGCCACTGTGAGTTGAAATTGTAGGTGGAAAGGCCAAGGAAGGTTTCACTGTAAAAGCAACATCTAAGTGGAAGGAAAGCAGGGAATTAGTCATGAAGTTCTCAGGGGCTAGACACATGTCACATGCCTGTAATCCCAGCAACTCAGGATGCTGAGGCAGGAGGGTTGCAAATTCAAAGGCAGCCTCAGCAACTTAGCAAGGCCCTAAGCAACTTAGGGGAGACCCTGTCTTGGAATAAAAAATAAAAAATGGATGGAGATGTTGCTTAGTGGGTAAGTACCCCTGAGATCAATCCCTGGTACAAGAAAAAAAATCTCAGGATAGAGTGTTCCAGGTACATTGAACATGCCCAGTTCATTCAGGAAGGAGCAAGGAGGCCCTATGGCATGAACCAGAGGAATAGGGAATGAACTGAAGAGGTACCAAGAGATTGGATTATGCAGAACCTGGGATCATGGTAGGACCTTGGCTTTTACTTTGCTAAGATAAGAAGCCTGTGTTAGCTGTTTACCTATGATGCTTTGATTCCTAAGACATCCTTCAGTACCCTCTACACTGCCAGGGCTGGGACTCTGTAAACTACACTTCCCTGTTAGTCAAATGACATCCTGTTAAGTTTTATCAACAGAAAGCAGTAGAAAGAGATTGGAAGGCAAGAGGTAGAGGGAAGGGACTTACCTGTTGCTTCTCCTGCTCATTTGGTTATGAGCCACTAGTAACTTCAACCTTTAACTTCTTTGAGGACTTCCAGGACCAACCTCTGGCAGGTCTTCAAAAGTATGGCAGCAGCCATGGGAGACCCTCCTCTCAGAGGGAAGAATTGGTCTTAGTGTCAATTCTGTTGTGCTTTCCCTTTAGCCTTCTAGGTCCTGGTCTTTTTAATTCACCTATCTTCAGTCCTGAGCACCTAGGAAGGGGCATTCCCTACTGGGTGTTTTAATATCTGTTTACTGCAATGTTTCCTTTTTATTCCTTCTGCCTTCCAACAACCATATTTCCAATTCTCTGTTTAAATAGCCTCTGTTCAAAATTCCCAGTGTGCTTTCTGTTTTCCTATTGGTTAGTGTCAAGTCCTGGGAGTGATTCCAGCAAACCCTCAAAGATGGGATTATAGAATTTTTAGATATGTCCTTGACCTTGAATTAATGCTACATTTCTTGTCATAGTAAATGGTATACTGTACTGGCAAAGCATGCAGCATAGCCAGTCATCCTCTGTATCCATGAGAATTGGTGCCAAGACACCCTGGGGTGACTTTTATATCATCTCTAGATTACTTACAATGGCTAAGATAATGTAAACATTATGTAAATATTTCGTATATTGCATTACTTGGGGAATAATGACAAGAAAAAAGTTTATGCATGTTCAATACAGACAGTTCTTTTTTTTTTTACAAATATTTTCTATCTGTATTTGGTTGAATCTGCAGATAGCAGAATCTATTGATAAAGGAGAACCAATTGCATTTAATTAACTTATCACCTATAATTTCTTGGAATAAAGTGCTTACTGATACAAAGTGCTTATTGAGATGAGTATCCTAGGGGACAAAGTGATGCAGCTCTGATGGCTGGAAGGTAGTGTGGCAATTTTGGACTGAAATAATGTACAAAGGGATAGTGACTCAGCTTAACAATCTCAACGCTTCTCTTATGATCCTACAAGAACAATTTTAAAAATTTTTGTATCAAAGTATTCACTTCAGTTCATACATAGCAGAGCAGATATAGCTGAAAATTAAACTCAACCTTTAAGCATTTGGGGTTCTTATAAAAGTACAATGGAAGGCATATTTACAGACTATCCAAGTGTTTAAGTGAAAATTAGAAGATCGATTAGGAAAGAGGAACATCTGGGTAGACACAAATCTAGCTGAAAATCTTGAATTTACCCTGAGTCTTCCATTCAAGGAGATCTTATTTTTCTCAAGACCTACAACCCACAATTGGATCTAGATCTAGGTAACCACGAAAAAATCTTAAGCGTATTCCAATAAGTTCCAATAGGGACAAGTGAAGAGTCCAACCTACGAAGAAACAGATTATGCTAAAAAAATGCAATATTTTTCTGAATATACTGGCAAGAATCTAGAAATACATGTGATTACAGCATATTTGTAGTATAATATTAGGCCAAGGAGGATGGAATGGGATGGTGGATCAGGCCAAGCTTATATTTCTTCCAGATTTTACATGGTAGGTTGAGTAGATGAAAGCTGTTCTAGAAATATTTTATTTTATTGGATTCAGTAGTAGTCCATTTTTAAGAAAGTTGAAGATTTTTCTGCCTGTTGCAAAGAGTAGGATTGTGGATGAAATAGACTTTCCTTGTGGAACTCACACTTATTACCCCATTATATTTCTTTGAAGATCCCAGAAAACATTTCACTGAAGCATATAAAATATCTTCAGAAATCTCCTGGACAGCTATATAAAAGGTAAAGATGGCAGAGAGAGATGCAAAGAGATTCCTAACTTCAGTGGGTATCACAGGATCTTAAGAAATAAGATTTATGGCCAGGTGCAGTAGCGCATGCCTGTAATTCCAGAGATTTGAGAAGCTGAGGCAAGAGGAACGCAAGTTCAAAGGCAGCCTCAGCAACTTACTGAGACCCAGTCTCAAAATAAAAATAAAAAAGGACTTGGAATGTGTGGCTCAGTGACTAAGCACCCCTGGATTCAAACCCTGGGAAACAAAGAGAAAGAGAAAAAGAAAGAAAGAGAGAAAGAATGGAAGGAAGGAAGGAAGGAAGGAAGGAAAAAAATTTACATAATTACTGTAAAGACACTAAGGAAGGACTGGTAATCAGAACTGACTTGCAGGGATCTTTAACAAAGTTTACTTGATTCCTTAGGAATGAAATAATGTAGGAGTGAAAAGCATAAAGACTTCTAAAGTATTACTTAGCCATATAATGGGAGAACTCTGGTCTGATAGGAAGAAATCTGACCAACATTCAGTTGCTCATCTACCTCCCAGATCACAACGAAAGCCCAATCTGAAATTCTTTGATTAAAAAGGAGACTGAATCCTTTCGAGAAGAACCTTGAAACATCGCCATAAGTATATTGCGTAAAAGTTTTCTAAGCCTTCCTAAAACATGTCTGCACACATTTAATAGATGAATGTACACCAGACAAAGTTGATGATCATCCTAGGAACTCAAACATTATTTTGGACCCCTGTTTAAACTGGGAAAAAATAATCCATACCACAGGGATAACTGAGGGGAACTGTGGAAAAGGAAAGCTACATGTGCTTCCTTCCTTGCTTATGTCTACAGGTTGTGTATTGCAAGGTAGCAGCCTTTGGAGCTCTTCCCTCAGGACAGGGAACCTCTTTTTCCACATCTTGAATTTGGCCTGCCCTCATAATTTGCTTTAGCCACTTGAATACCACATTAGGTGACACTGTTGAGTTCCAAGCCTGGTTCTTGAAAGAGTTTGCTTCTGGTCTATCCCGGAACCCTGCAACTGCCCTGAAGAAGAGCCTGTGCTTACCATCTGGAGAATGAGAAGCCACGTGAAACAGTGACAGGTTGCACACCCAAGGACCAGACATGCAGATACATCCACAGACTAGCACAGCCATCCCAGCAGCTGAGCAAGGACACATGAATCAATCCCTCTGAGATCAAAGAAGTCACTGTGTTTTCATCCTTGATTTCAGATCTGTTCACCACATGAGGATTGTTGACGTGGATGCGACTGACTGGGAGGAGGAGTTGCCAACATTCAGAGAACATGGAAAATACTAGGACGTTGAGTTTATTCCATAGCAGAGAACGACTGAGTGACTTCACTCATGTAAAAGTGAGTTGGACTTTGCTAGGTGGAAGCATGGCATCTTAACGGTTGTTGCATGGAAGCCAAAATATGGGTCAAAGAGTGTTAATGAGTGCTGATGGCTCTGTGACGCTGAGACTGGGGCTGGGATTTTGCAAGTTACACTTCCCCATTACCTTTGCCAGTTGGCTTTCCTTTAGTCTACCTCCCTGATAAGGTGGAAAGAAGGTCAGAAGGGACTTCCTTCCTGTTTTTTCTGTCGTTGCTGGTATTTCCCCCAAAACAGCACCTGGATCCACCTCCATTATTTTATGACATTTCCTGCATAGTGTGGTGGCACTCTCCCCGAGGAATCGGCATCCCCCGGCAGGGGCTTCTCCCTTAGCAGTAGAGAGCCAGCTTTGCAGAGCCCTCTTCTCAGCCCCCAGCTCTGCTAACCCTTTTCCTACCCTTTGGTTCCTTGCCCAGCAGTGGCAGCTGTTACCTCCAGTTATTAATCTCTGTGCTACCTTTCGCTCTTTCGGGCATCCAACATCCATGCAAAAGTCCCCTTAGTTTGAAATATCTAGTGTTACTTCCTTTTTTCTGACTGGACCCAAACTGATACAAAGTCATGGAGGGCTTTGATTTATCTTACAATTTGATAATCTCACCCTGGCTGCTATGTTGGGATAAATTGAAAGGAGTGCGCCTTTAGGAGCCTATTTCAGTAAAAAGATAGGAAGAGAGTTTGAGCCTGGGGGTGAACAAGTGGTTAAATTCTGAATATATTTTGAAAATATTGATGAGATCTGTAGCAGACCAGGTGTGAGCTTTGAGGAAAAAGGACAAGGTATGAATCATTATCTAGGAGAGTAGGACACTGAACAGGATGGGGAATTTTATTGTTATTGCTGGGCAATAATCAAATGAAACCAATTAGCACAACTACATGCTTATCTATAGACATTGTTCTACATTGACTTTATATGGTAATGTAATGCTGGCTGTTACAACAGCTAAAGCCTGAAATCTTACTCACCCAACACAGTAGAAACATATTTCAATAACACAGAGTCAAATATGCAGTGGGATACAGTAAGGATGGAATTCCAGTTTATACACTGCATCTTTCAGTGACACTGGCTGGTAGACGCTCAACACTTACTTCCCAAAGTTATACTGGTCATTGGCATTCAGTTGAAATTTTGCGCAAGAGAAAAAATTGAAGATCTCAAGAAAAGTTTTATATGTCTGCCCTGAAGGTGACACGTGTGGTTTCTATTCATATTTCATTGGCTAAAATTCAATCTCGTGGCTGCATCTTAAGCCAACAGATGCTAGTAAATATTGTTTAGCTTTATAAGCAGGGACAAAAAAATAGGTTTGATGACCTATTAGCCAATCCCCATGAAAAGAAGAGACATTTCTGTCAATGCAAGCAGAGAACCGGGCAAACAATTTAATCAGGTTGTCTTTTTGCCAAGAGCACCACAGAAGTGAAAGGCAAAGGGATCCCAAACATATGCAAGGAATTATGATAATGACTGACAGAGAATTCAAACTGTATAAGGAGTATGTGGAAAGAGAAAGTGTGTTAGGAGTTGTGCACCAAGGTGCCAGAGTGGTAAACCGATTCCTAGAGCTGTCATTCGAGGGAGCATCAATGAGCATGTGAGGAGGGATGGTCTGGAGAATGTGATGTTTAAAATTACAAATCTGGAGGAATTGCAGTGTTGGCCTGTATAAAGAAGAGACCATGGCCCTAAAAGTTAGTTTCTGAGACTCAGCACAAGAAAGATCAATTGGGAGAAGTACTGTCAAATAACTGAATATCTAGGATATTGACAGAGGCCCTGCACAGATATTGAAATGTTGATGAATGTGAGCACCATGCAGGTGCTGAGATCTTTAGGAAGGAGGAAATGTGAAAAAGAAGAGTGGTGGGTGACTTGGAAAGCAATTTAGCTGATAAAAAAGACTCAACTCAGAGATTGACTATTGGCAGTGAAGATGAAGGAAATGTCAAGTCCAGGTTTCTCACTTCTGCAAATGGTGGATAGCCTCATGGTTTACAGAAGAGAAGTGCCTTTAGGAGTAACTGTCTTCGGGAGAGAAAGCATAAGTTTATTTTTAGATATATAAAATTTTTAATATCTTTCAAGTATTTTAAAGATTTCAAGAAGATTGTTTGAAGTCTAAAGGTCTTGAGTTCAGGGTAGAAACAGCAATGGACTAGGTATTTCATGCTGTTGAAAAACACAGAGGATATGAAAACATGTACTGGTGATATCGTCTGGGGTGCTAACAGGAAACAGGGGCTGGGCCTCTTGATAAACACAGAAGAGGCAAAAAGAGAAGGCTTATTATGTATTGAATCTGAAGGAAGCGCATCTATATTGATTAGGTTGGCCTGACCCAATGTTATATTTTATCTTCCTTGGTCTAACACCCTTATAACATTTATCTTCCAGGTTTGTGCCAATATAATTTAGAAAAATATTTCAATCTTTTGGATTTTTCACTTGTTTTTATTAGAATATACTTAGAATTCTCTAAGTATAGGTCTATATACAATAGGAGTAGTCAGGATAAGTATTGAGTGGAATAATAATCCCACTGAGAAAAAGTCATGTAGATTCAAAACTTTTTTCTGTACTCATATGCCCCAAGTATCCCTGCTCCTTTCTTAATTAATGACTTAATTTTCACTTAAGACCCTTGGAAATTCTGTGACTACATCTTCCATTGTAATTCTGTAACTGACCCAGATCCTTAAATGTTGAATCTAATTTTCAACCATATATGCCCTGCTTTATACCAACAAAAATAAACATATGTGTTCAAAATCATGAGAAGCTCTTTACTTGAGTTAATGTTGTTAAACCTCTGAGCATGTCATTGTCCTTATGTCAAAACTAACAAGGTGCAAAGTTTTGTCAGAAGCCAAAAGAAGAGAGTTATTCAAGAAGGAGAGAGTTCGTGAATGAAATTAATGTTAACATTTATTGAAAAATTTGTAAACACCAAGAAATAGTTAAAGAATTTACAAATATTCATTTATTTCATTCTTACAACAGTCCTAGAAAGTAGGAACTATTATTATCTCTCATTTACAGAGAAGGCAACCACAACACAGAAAGATCATAATATATTGGTTTAAATTATGCTAGTACAGATCTGGCAACCCATTCCTGACCATCTGACACAGAGCCCGTAGTTTTACCAATTACCTTATATTAAATTCTAACCTAAATTGGTCAGCACTGATAAGAGAAAAATAGGCCAAGGAACAAGAAATTGGTTTTTGGATTAGTGGCATGGAATAATCGTTGATGGTAGGAAGACCTGTTTTGGCCAAGCACATGTGCACGTAGTACTCAAGACTAACAGGAGTATGTGAGGAGAGAGTGGGGATATGAGAAGATGCACACTCTTGGATACTCAAGAAATTTAGCTGTCAAGATAAGCACAGAAAGGGAAAAGTTGACAGAAGCAAAATTAGGGGCAAGGAAGATTTTATTTTTGTTTATTTTGTTTTGTCTTTTAGATGAAAAGAATTATTTAAATGATTATAAGAAGGAACTCTTTGAGAAGGAAGGGAATTTATTACATGGAAGACAGATAACTGACATGGTGTGGAAAGTGAGAGGGATTGAATGTGGGGTACCGATCTTAAACACCATGAGGGACTGTGTTTCTCTCTTTTGAACAGGAGGGAAGGAGATTAGGATAGATAGAAGGGCCCTTCGAAGGGATTTAAGAAGGTACTCATCTGATATTTTCTATTTCTCTCTTGCAGGAAGTTAATTCACCTGGGTCTATAATATGATGGGTCAACATGGTATCAACTGAAGATGAGAAAAAGTAGAGAATAAGTGTGAATAAGTAAGGCCAGGGAGAGAGAAATACAGTAGGATACACAGGCACTGTTGATGAGCTAGATGACAAAAGGAATTATAACATAGCTTTCCCTATTTGCTATTCCCTCCAGGATTGTACAGCTGCCCAAGACACAGAAAATGGATTTGCCCTTTTAGGATTCACCTTTGCTAAATGAATACAATGAAAAGACCAAAGAAATTGGAGTTCATAGGGAAATAAAAATAGTTGAAATAATGGCACATGGAAGCTAAACTAAAAAGGAGGGCAGTGAAGAGAAGAAATGTTTATGGTTATATTTATGATCATGGTTCACTGTAGATGCAGGACTTCAGATTTTATTAGTTTCAGATGATGGGGAGTTCTGGTTGATGACCTTGATAATATGCATCAGAGTGAAGCAGAGAACACAGGAAATAAGGGACTTGGTTCTGAATGGGCTGTTCATGGCCTGGGAACCTTACAGGACAAAATGAGGAATCTAGGAAGAAGAGAAAGGCCAGAAGTGTCCTAGGTGTCATGTTGTTCAGAAGGACAGGAGCAATGGAGTGGATGGTAGAGGTCAACTGTGTGGTGTGAGAGAGGCAGGGCTGGAGAACCTCGTAGCAGTGGGAGGTTACGGACAGCAGCAGGAAGTTATGGACAGTGCGTAGCAGATTTGGGAGAGCTGCAGTGGGAACCTGTCTAACCGATTGTTACTTAGTATATGGTGATGGCAAAGAAGTAATAGCCAGCCCTTAAGGACTGACACTGGGTTATCAAAAGTGTCAGGGTCCAGTTGTGGCACAGGTGAGTGGAGTATTATGACAGAAGTTATAGGGAAACTTTTGCATTACAGAACAGGCCCTTTCAGGAACACAGTTGTCTGAGAACAGAAAAAGAAGACGAGGCATTGGGAAAAGTCCCAGGGAGGCAAACATCATGCTGCAGGTAGAAATTAGAAACTCAGGGCGGGGGAGGTTAAACTACTTTTTTTAGACTACTTTTTAAAGGGGTCACTGAGATTCGGATATAGACTGAATGCAGCAAGAATTGAAGGTCTGGGAATTCATGAGTTTAGTCCTGGTGGTCTTTTTGAAGGAGATGGGATTGGGGCTGGAGCAGTGGTTCAGGGGTTGAAGTGCTTGCCTGGTAAGTACAAGGACCCAGGTTCAAACCCCAGCCCCATATATACAAAAAAAGTGCTGGAGAAACAAAGCCCAGATAAAAAAAATAAATAACTTGATTCATTCTCTTCCCCGTCCCCCCCCGCTCTCTCTCTCAGAGAAGAATGAGGTGGGATTGAAGGACTGAAATGACAGATTATTCTTGGCTTGTACAACCTGAGGTAAGGTTGGTTTGGCCAGAGAAGTCTTGGAGCAGAGCATATGGCTTTGAGTAGCATAATGGCCCTGTCTCTGCTGGCCTAGAGAGTTTATTATTTGTCCAACTGTTTATTACTTTGGCTACAATCTGGTATTGCATGTATTGTTCTATGTTGCATTTGTATATATATACAAATATATATATTTTGGATTCCCAAAGGCCAAAAATAGACCCTTACCTTTTTATCCTTAGTATTTGGCTAACTTAGGTGCTTGCTCAGTGAATCTTTAATCCAGTGAATTTAAACACACTATTTCAGGTACAAATTCACCCCACTGCCTAGTATTCAATATAGTTTAACAATGCTGTGCACTGCTTTATCTCATGATTGCTTCCCGAACAATTTTTATGTCTGGATATATAGAGAGGTAGGGTATGAACAAGAGGAAGAATGTAGAAGCATTACTTACTGTGCACGGATCAGTGATAAGAGTGAGGAAACCAATTAGCATTCTTTTCATTATCAGTTGTTTTCAATTGTGTTATGATGACCTGGATAGAATTTCCCATAAGAAATCAGTAGGGAAAAAATAAATAAACAAGGACTAAGCCAATTGCTTAAATGCATTTGATACTTAAGTGATCAGTGTGAAAGAGTGATTTCAAGAGTGACTTAATGAACTCTAGTTGACAGTTTATAGCTGATGTTTCACAATAAAACACCCTCTCTTATGTCCTTTACCAGACAACATAGCAAAACTTTCATAAAGCGAGTTCCATTTCATCCATTCAAAATTCAATCACAACCTAAATGTATTAATGATCCATGGTTACAACTGACATCTTTCCTATTGAATGAAAGATTTTTTTCCTCTGGTTTCATAGAATTCTGAGCTTTCTTTACACTAGTTGCATTGCAATTCCTGGCTATGGGTTTTGTAGAAAATGTAAAACAGTAGATTCTGATAGTTTCATTAAAGTTTATCAGATATAGCTCCCACTAAATTCTAGCGTGCTCTCTCTCTCTCTCTCTCTCTCTATATATATATATATATGTGTGTGTGTGTGTGTGTATAATAGTTTTATAGGGAGAAGCAGAATAACATTTTCACAAGGTGAAATTTTAAGTTGAACTCTAATACAATTATGCACTTCTCTTTTCAACCACAAATTACTTTGTTAAGGTTAATCAGTAGTATAAGGAACTTATTATAATTATCACATATCAAGTGCGTACTCTGTGTTGGGTGCTTGAGAGTATCCTGCATATCTACAGATCACAATTTACAGATTGCATTTATGTTCAGAAAATCCCAAATATTTGCAGTCACAAGGTCTTTAAGAGAGAGTTAAAACTAACTCCCAAACCATGGTCTTGGGGCTAAAGGGCATTTCCTTCCAATCCATGCCATATTACCAACATTTTCTTAAGATATGGAAGCAGAGGTACATATACCATACACGTATGGCAATTAGCACTGGGCAGACTAGAGACAAAATTAGGCCCAAATGAATGACAACTAATCGATGACTCAAAAGAAAAATTAATATTTAAGATTAAAATTTAATCTTTGATTCTATGTTGAAGTTTTTTTGCTTATTTTAATGGGGGGAAACTATTTTCTGTAGAGAGATTCTTCATTTCATGTAGTTTTGCATTGTGGGTATACATTTTTAGGTGAAATTAAATAGTACAAAGATGTTTCAGTCAAATAAAATGTGTTACTTTATCCTCATATTAAGTCCACTAAAACCAGAAATTCTATCAATTGCTATGATTTTATTTCCCCACTCAAAAAACAATGCTGCGAAATTAGTAGTGGCCAAGATTTCTATAATTGATGACAATTCCAGTTCCTCACAACCACATATCTAACCTTGGGTGTGACATGACAGGTTTATTCTCTTTTGAGTCCTTTTAATAATCCTTCATAAATTGTTCACAGTCCCTTAACTCCATTTCCAAAATCCAAAAAACATTTAGAAAATGAAGTTGGGTTAGTGTGATGCTAGCATTTATTTGACTGAAACACACGGCTTGAACTGACATGAGGTTATATATGGTCTCTATTTCTTACTTTGTGTGAATTTTCTTGTGCTTTCAAAATGAATATTAATACTTTCATTAAGGATGCTGCAGGTGGTGTGTAATATATGCTATATGTACACATTACTATTCTAAAAACTGAACAATTCTGAATACTAAAGCACATCTGACTCCAGGAATTTTGCAAAATGGATTTTGAAATACTTCTCTTTCATTTCTTAATTCTATTGTGATTATACAAAAGTTACTGTGTGGTTATATAGTGAAATTTCACTAAGTCAATATATTTGAAATTAATTGTACTAAGGGGATATGTTTAATGAATAATGTATTACCATTAAATAAAGTTGACTTCCAGCAAGTGAAGGTCATCCACCCTTGACAGAGGTAAATATGGTCTTTTCTCTTTTATACTGTATGGTCATAGAATTCAACAATCAAGGTATAGAGCTTTCCCATCACACCAAAAAGATCCTTCAAGCCCTTTTGCAATTAATCTCCTTTCTCTCCTCAACATGGGAAGCATTCCAGCCACCATAGAATGGAATTAACTAACATACACTCCTTTTGGTCTGGCTTCTTAGATCAGCACTACAATTTGGTGATTTATCCAACTTGGTGCATGTTATCAGTAGTTTGTTTCCTCTTATTGTTGAGTGATACTCCGTTGTGCTAATAGTTCACAATTTATTTACCTGTTGTTGGCATTTTGGTTTTTTCCCCATGGAATGCATTATGAGTAAACTTAATTTGCTATAAACATTCATGCATTTTTTGTAGGCATATATTTTCATTTTTTCTTGGGTGAATAGTTAGAAAACATCTAGAA